>CANUEP010129744.1:0-37120 GCA_947857235.1 Jatropha podagrica | reverse complement strand
GAGATGACGAGGTTGAAATCAATCGAGTGCAAAAATACCTGGCGAAAGAATTTGAAATGAAACATTTAGGGGATTTGAAGTACTTCTTGGGAATTGAAGTGGCTAGGTCCAAGGATGGGATTTTTTTGTCACAAAGGAAGCACGTCTTAGACCTACTAGTAGAAAGTGGAATGATGGATTGTTGTCCAGTTGACGCACCAATTGAGCAAAATTTAAAATTATGTTCGAGAACTGATGGTGATACAAAAATTGACAAAGAGAGGTATTAAAAACTTATTGGTAAGCTACTTTATTTGGCACACACAAGACCTGATATAACATTTGCTGTTAATATTGTAAGCCAATACATGCATGATCCGCGTGAATCCCATCTAGCTGCTGTGAGAAGAATTCTTCGGTATTTGAAATGATGTCCAGGAAAAGGAGTTTTGTTTAGAAATCATGGTCACCTTTGTGTAGAAGGCCACACTGATGCTGATTGGGCAGTCCACTTCTGGTTACTTTATGTTTGTTGGTGGAAATTTGGTAACCTAACGTAGTAAGAAGCAATCTGTGGTCTCAAGGTCCAATGCTGAGGCTGAATTTAGAGGCATGGCATTGTGTATATGTGAACTTCTTTGGATCAAGAAATTATTAAAGGATATCGGATTCGAGTTACAAACTCCTATGAAACTATTTTGTGATAATAAATCAGCAATTGAAATTGCATTCAATTCTGTTCAACATGATCGGACCAAACATATAGAGAATGATCGATTTTTTATAAAGGAACAGTTGGAGAGTAAGGTTATTGAACTGCCATTTGTGAGACCAAATCAACAGCTTGCAGATGTCTTAACAAAAGGAGTATCTAAGTAAGTTTTTGAAGAATTTGTAAACAAGCTGGGCATGACAGATATACATGCACCACCTTGAGGAGGGGTATTAGTAATCCTTATTTGATTAGGATTACGTATCTACATTCTTAATCTAACTAGTAATCCTTATTAGATTAGGATAATGATTCAGGTTTTCTTGTCTATAACCGTTACGTAATCCTAGTTAGATTAAGAATGTAAATACGTAATCCTATGCTAGAATTAAGGAAGTATTCTTGTATAAATAGGTGGTTGTATGTTATGATAAAATATATAAGAAAACAGATTTACTTTCTCTATTTTAAGCATTTACAAGTACTATCTTCTAATCTTATCTCGATCATTACGATGATGGTGTGATATCTTAAGGCATAATCCAAGATCTAATGGAAGATCTTCCAAGTTAATTTCAACTTGTGGTTGTTCGTGCAATTTGGTGATTCAACATGAAAATTAGCTTAATTGGATTTTGAAGAAACTTGTTGATCAGATATTGATTTCCTTTTAAGAAATTTATCTATACTTATATAAATAAATAAATAAAAAATATTTCTATAAATTCAGATATGTGTAGAACTTAGTTTAATAAATTCAGCAACACAAATAACTTCAAAATGCGAATGTACCATATTACCACAATCTATAAGTTTGGAAAAAGAATTACTGTGCAACATATAAAAACTCATATTAATTCTCATATAACACATGACATCAACATTGGATGTTTTGAAGTTATTTTAGTAATGACATCACTAGTTGCTTTAACGATTAAATTGATAAAAATTTCCAAAATAATTTTTTTGCAAAACTACCATAAAAATAAAGTTTTCGAAATATAAATATATATAACTAAATAAATAAATAATAATTTTCCTTTGTGACCATTACAAACAAATAATTATTCATAATCAAAAACACTTTAAGATACTAATCAGGTTGTTATATTTTCTTTTTCTTTTTTTATATCTTTTTCACGTATTAATGAGAGTTTAATATAGGTTATGATAGTAATATTTTATAATTAATTAAAGAGCCCAAATCAATTATCGCCATGTAATTATATAAATATCAAATAGAATTTTTAATTTTGCATTATTATTTAATTGAAAAATCAATATGAAATCAATTTTTTGATATTTAAAAAGACGCTGAAGTAAATTTAAAAGAGTTCACAAATTATAACTATAACAATTTAAAGGGTTCATTTTATAAATAAATCATTGGCTGCTTAGAAAAACTTTCGAGTCAAAGGATGCATATGCACCTTGTCAACTGTATGTGCCTCCGTTGTTGATAAAAGTTAAGTGCTATATATATATATATATATAGTGCATGATATCATATATGAATTAGTTTAAAAAAAGAAAAAAATAAGATTAACAAAAATAAATAAATAGTATATTAAAACAAAATGTAATTTATGTATAACTAGTCTTAATTAAAAAATTATATACAAATTTCAAATTTAATATAATTGTATCTTAAAGATTGAAACTCATATTTTTTTCTAGACATTTTTTAAATCAATTTAGCTCTTGTTTTTTCTTTTTGTTATTCATCTTTATACTGGTATATGACAATTCTGAAAGTAATATGATAACAACAAAATATACATGTATTTTACCATTTATTTTAATTAAATTTAATTTTATTTTGAATATGAAAATAAGAATAAAAATCCATTTTACATGATTTTATCTCTTTATTGGATTATCACATAGACTACACCAACATTTGCTATTTTGAGCAAATATGGACCACATATAACCCATTTAGCATCAAACCAAGGCAAACAAGGCTATTGAAGCCTTGTAGATATTAAAGTCCAAGTCATGTTCCTAAAAAGCCAAAAATAGCGAAAGTCCAACGTTCAAAAATTAAAAATGAAAGAATAGTGAAAATTGATCAATGTGGACAGTTGAGAACCAATCATGAAGTGAGCTTTAAAATGACTTCCTGACAGATCATTTGGACTGAAACACTGCAATTTTGATAGAAGCATTGTATTCAGCCTTGTGAGCAGTCTCCTTCAATATTTTTAATTCACTTTTTGCATGGGGCAGAGCAGCTTGGCATGCTCAAGTTGTGCAAGTTGTTGAAGTGGACGTGGACCAACAGAGGCCAATCAAAGATTCCACCACCCATTTAGCCTAAAGAAAGAAGAAAGATGAAGCCACATGGAAGAACTTGGACCGGACAAGATAACCTTCCAAATGATCTTCTAACAGATCACTTGAACCAAAACTGCAACGTTTTGAAAAAGACAATGCATCTGGTTTAGGTGCATCTCCCTTTTTTATTATTTTATTACTTCTTTCTTTTTACATAGGTGGTGGAGATAGCTTTGGCAGACTCAAGTGATGCAAGTTGACAAGTTGATGATGTGGACCAATGAGGAGTAATGAAGGAAAGTCTATATAACCAAGAAATAAAGAAAACAAAAGGGTTAGACACTCTCTTGGGCACTTGTTACTGTGAGAGAGCAAGGTATAGCCAATCAAAAATTCACCAATAATAGTAGAGAGAGTCAGTAGGTTTTAACATTAGTTTTATAACATCGCAAAAGGAGAGGGGAATTTCTCAAGCTTTGGATGTGGACAACAAGGTCAACCAACCAAATAAATCCTAAAGTTTGTTATTTATGTCTTTTATTCCTTTTGTGTATTTTATTTTCATTGATATATTTGTAATAATGCTAGACTAAATATTTGGATCTAATTATGAGATTTATCTATTAATTTAAAAATGCAACTTTGAATAATTTGATTTATGTTAAATGCTTAAATTTCTGATTTAATACATGTGAGCTTAACACCTGTAAATATAAATGCCACATATTTGCATGATCTTAGACCGATTCGTATAATTGAAAAATTGACTTGTTAGTTAGATCTTGCGGGTTAAACCTAGAAAATTATACCTAGGGATAAGCTAAATTTCTTTGAGGGCCAAAGGACTAACACCAACTCATTGGGTTTCAATCAATGTAGTACCACAAAAGTAGATCCCATTTTGATTCTAACACGTCCATTTAAACTTAAAAGAGGAACTTGGATAATTTTGATTAGTTCTCCTTCAGCAATTGGCATAAAACATTTTAATCATGTTAAGCTACGAAAGTAGATATCACGTGATTTTAACAGTCCATTTAGACACGAGAAAGGGATCTGGACACCATAAATCAATTATTCAGGATTTGCACTAAGAATTAATAGAGATCCCATAGCTAGACCACCTCATCAACTATCTGCTCGAATTTATTTTAGATTATTTCTAGTTGTTAATTTTGATTTTAATTTATTTAATATAATCACAGTTTAGTTTAAATCAATTCTACTTTATTTGGTCCTCTTAATAATTGTATATCATAAAAATTAATAGACTATTCTCTAATCTCTGTGGAACGATAATCTTTTTACTACTTGTACGACCTGTATACTTGCAGAACACACTCTAAAGAGCGAATATAATGCAATAATTAAATCCAAAAAATGAAATAATTGTTATAAAATATAAGAAACAAAGAATATGTATAGAAATGTAATAGATAGAAAAAGAGAGAGTAGAGAGTAGAGAGAAATTGATATTGTATTGTTATCTTTGTTACACAATCCATAGGATTAATGGCTATTTATAGAATACCAAAAGTCATCTTTAAAAAGAAATAACCTTACACTAAAATATATAACCCTTCAACCCAAAGGACATAACCATTTATTCCAAAAGACATAACTTTTGGATAAATAAATAATATTTAAATAAATTTATGGACATTCATTATATTATATAGTATTTATAACACTTCTCCTTGGATGTCCATTACACAAAGAATATGCCTCATTAAAACCTTATTGGAAAAAAAGCCTATGGGAAAAAAATTCTAAAGAAAGAAAAAGAGTACAGTATTTTTTGTGTCTTAAAAATTTATTTCTCCCCCTGATGAAGGTCTACTTTTAAAACATTAAGCTGTCGCATACCAATCTTGTATACCATTTCTTAAATGTCAAAGTTGGTAGGGACTCGGTAAATAAATCTACCATATTGTCACTTGAACGAATCTGTTGTACATTAATATCATCATTCTTCTGAAGATCATATGTAAAAAAGAACTTTAGTGATATATGTTTGGTTCTATCTCCATTAATAAATCTTTCTTTTAACTAGGATATGCAAGCTACATTATCTTCATATAACACTGTAGGTATATTTTTGCAAGATAGACCATATTTTTCTCGAACAAAATGAATCATATATCTCAACCAAACGCATTCTCCACTCGCTTCATGAATAGATAATATTTATGCATGATTTGAGGAAGTGGCTGTTATAGATTGCTTTGTAGATCGCCATGATATAACTGTACCTCCATAAGTAAATAAATAGCCTATTTGAGATCTTGCTTTCTGTGGATCAGATAAATACCCTACATCTGCATAACAAATTAAATCTGGAATAGATTCATTGGAATAAAATAAACCCATATCAATTGTCCCTTTCAAATATCTCAAGATATGCTTGATCTCATTCCAAAGCCTCCAAGTAGGAGTAGAATTATATCTTGCAAGCAAATTAATAGAAAATGCTATATTTGTTCTCGTACTATTGACAAGATACATAAGTGCACCAATTGCACTTAGATATAGTACTTCAGGACCAAGAAGTTCCTCATCTTTTTCTAGAGGTTGAAATGGATCTTTATTTACATCAAGTGATCGAACAATCATTGGATTGCTTAATGGATGAGCTTTATCCATAAAAAATTATTTTAAAATCTTTTTTGTATAGGAAGATTAATGAATTAAAATTCCTTTTGGTAAATGCTCAATTTGTAAACCAAGACAAAATTTTGTCTTCTCCAAGTGTTCATTTCAAATTCTTTCTTTAAATACTTAATTGCATTTTGGAGCTCTATTAGAGTTCGAATGAGATTTATATCATCAATATATACAACAATAATAACAAATTCAAATGTTGATCTTTTGATAAAAACACATGGACGAATTGGGTCATTTATATAACCTTCCTTTATCAAATATGTATTGAGGCGATTGTACCACATACGCCTAGATTGCTTTAATCGATATAAGGATCTTTGTCATTTGATTGAATATAATTCTCTGGAATTTGACTTATATGCTTCAGGCATTTTAAATCCTTTAGGGATTTTCATATAAATGTCATTATCAAGTGAGCCATATAGATAGGCTATAGCCACTCCATTAAATGCATTTCAAGTCTTTCATGCATTGTTAAACTGATAAGGTACTGAAAAGTTATTGCATCCATAACAGGAGACTATGTTTCTTCATAATCAATATCAGGTCTTTGCGAAAATCCTTGTGCCACAAGGCGTGCTTTATACCTTGTAATTTCATTATGCTTATTTCGCTTTCGTATAAAGACCCATTTGTATTCGATCGGTTTCATACCTTTTGGTGTCTGGACTATTGGTCCAAAAACTTCACGTTATCAGCATGAGACTCTGCCTTTTGAGCATCTAGTTTAAATTAAATCTTAGATGCAATGGGTCTTGGAGACACTATCAAAAATGAAAATCAAGCATCACAACAAAACCGTGTCAAAGTTATGATTTTCCTTCGCCACCACATCGATGAAGGGCTGAAAATTGAATATCTAACCATTAAGGATCCTCTTATCTTGTGGAATAATCTGAAAGAAAGGTATGATCATAAAAAAAATGGTTATTCTTCCAAAAGCAAGGTATGATTGGATGCATTTGAGGCTACAAGATTTTAAAACAATCAGTGAGTATAATTTTGCTATGTTTAGAATAACTTCTTAATTAAAACTGTGCAGAGAAAATATTACTAATAAAGATATGTTGGATCCCTCAAATTTGTTCCTGCAGTAACAATATCGAGAGAAAGACTTTCAAAAATATTCTGAATTGATTTCATGCCTTCTTATGGCTGAACAAAATAATGAATTATTGATGAAAAATCATGAAAGTTGACCAACTGACTCTACCCCATTCCCTGAAGCGAATGAGGTTTCTGCTTACTACTCTAAATATGGAAAGGGTTGTGGTCCTAAACGTGGCTGTGGCCGTGGCCATAGTCGTCGTCGAGAAAGAAATATTTATTACAATCATAATGATCATACACGTACTTCATCAAATTCTCACCACCAAAAGTGGAAAAAGAAATATGAGAAACAAGAAGTAATATCATCTAAAAATTCAAAGGACTTATGCTTTAGATGTGGTGCGAAGGGGCATTGGTCTCGTACCTGTCGTACACCAAAACATTTAGTTGATCTTTATCAAGCATCATTGAAAAAGAAAGACAAAAATGTAGAAATAAATTTTGTTTCAGATGTTGATGATACTGAGATTGATATAACATATTTGGATGTGGCAGATTTTTTTGAACACCCTGAGGGCAAGACTGATCATTTGATTGGTGGTAAAATTATATAAATATTTTTATGTGTATTTAGTTTTATGTTAGTATTGTCAATAATTTCTTAAATTTTTAATTTTATCATGTAATATAAATAATGATTATATTTTATTTTATTATGTTAAATTTTATATACAATTTTACTTTATATATTTCTAATATTATGTATCGGCTTTCTTTTGAAGATAATATGGATGTTCCAAAATTTTTGTTTGGATTAAAATTCAATGACGAAGATATATGTCTAATTGATAGTGCTACTACACATACAATATTAAAAAATAGAAAATATTTTTCTCATTTGCTTATGGAAAAAGCAAGTGTTAATACAATATATGGTAGTACAAATTTAATTAAAGGCTCCGGAAGAGCCACCATATTTCTATCTGAGGGAACAAAATTTGTTATACCTAATGGATTATTTTCTTCCAAATCTTGAAGAAATTACTGAGTTTCAAAAAGATCCGTAGAAATGGATACCATATTGAGACTATAGATGAAATAAATGTCGAATGTCTTTGCATTACTAGTAATTTCTTAGGAAAGAAATGTGTATTGGAAAAACTATCTACTTTATCATCTTGCTTGTACTATATGAAAATTAGTGCAATTGAGCACATTTTATAGTAAACCAGAAGTTTACTGATCCAAACATTTTCATACTTTGGCATAATCAATTGAGACATCCCGGATCCATAATAATGAGAAGAATAATTAATAATTCATCCATCCTTTAAAGAACTAGAAGATTCTTACAAATGATGATTTTTCTTGTACCGCTTGTTATTAAAGAAAATTAATTATTATACCATCACCAACCAAGTTTGGAAATGAATCATCTGAATTTTGAGAACGCATTCATGGGGATAATTGTAGACTTATATATCCACCTAGTGGACAATTTAGATATTTTATAGTCCTAATAGATGCATCTTTAAGATGGTCTCATGTGTGCTTATTATCATTTCGAAATCTGGCATTTGTGAGATTACTTGCACAAATAATTCAATTACAAGCTCAGTTTCTAGATCATCCAATTAAATCGATTTGCCTTGATAATGCTGCAGAATTCTCATCTCATGCTTTTAGTAAATATCGTTTATCAATTGGAATAACTATTAACATCCTGTAGCACATGTTCATACACAAAATGGCCTAGCAGAGTCATTTATTAAACTTCTCCAATTGATTGCAAGACCATTGCTTATGAGAACAAAATTACCAACTTCTATTTAGGGCCATGCTATTCTTCATGCAGCAACACTTTTTCATATTAGGTTAACAAATTATCATTAATTCTCCCTAATACAACTGGCTTTTAGTCATGTACCTAATATCTCTCATCTAAGAATTTTTGGGTGTGTTGTATATGTGCCAATAACATCACCACAATGAACCAAAATGGGTCCTTAAAGAAGGTTAGGAATATATGTTGGGTATGAATCACCCTCTATTGTTCATTACCTCAAACCATTGACAGGAGATTTATTTATAACTCATTTTGCTGACTATCAATTTAATGAAATAATTTTTTCAGAATTAGGGGGAGAGAAAAAGGAAATAAGTAGGAAACTTGAATGCAAAGTTTCATCTTTACATTATCTTGATCCTCGTGCAACTATATGTGAGCAAGAGGTAGAAAAGATCACAATTTGCAAAGAATAGCAAATCAAATGCCAAACGTATTTACTGATTCAAAACGAATAACCAAATCATATATTCTAGTTGTTAATGTTCTTGTTTGAATTGGTGTCCCTACAGGACCATATACTAGTGCTATTACTAATGAGTGTAATATACACTAGAAGCGGGGTAGACCATTGGGTTCTAAAGACAAAAATCCTAAAAAGAAGAAAACATGAAATAATCCTAGTGGCACTATTGAAGAATCAAATGAAATGGATTAAGATATTATTATTCATGATGAGATTCCTGAAGAAAATCATTTACATGAATATAAAGAAAATGAGGAAAAAACAATAAGTTTTCTCAATATGAGAGGAAATCTAAATCGAGTGATAATAGTAATTGATTATGTTTTTGCTTACAATGTTGCACTTGATGTTATGAAAGATAGTGAAGATATTGAGCCTTAATCTATTAAAGAATGTCAATAAAGACATGATTGGCCAGAATGGAAAGATGCAATTCAATCTAAATTAAATTCACTTGCTAAACGTGAAGTTTTTGGACCAGTAGTCCAGACAACAAAGGGTATGAAACCGCTCGGATACAAATGGGTCTTTATATGAAAGCAAAATAAGCATAATGAAATTACACGGTATAAAGCACGCTTTGTGGCACAAGGATTTTTGCAAAGACCTGGTATTGATTATGAGGAAATATATTCTCATGTTATGGATGCAATTACTTTTCGATACCTTTTCAGTTTAACAGTGCATAAAAAACTTGAAATGCATTTAATGGTTATGGTTACAGCCTATCTATATTGCTCACTAAATAATGACATTTATATGAAAATCCCTAAAGGATTTAAAATGCCTGAAGCATATATGTCAAATTATAGAGAATTATATTCAATTAAATTACAAAGATCCTTATATGGATTAAAGCAATCTGGGGCATATGTGGTACAATCGCCTGAGTACATATCTGATAAAAGAATGTTATATAAATGACCCAATTTGTCCATGTGTTTTTATCAAAAGAACAACATCTGAATTTTTTATTATTGTTGTATATGTTGATGATATAAATCTCATTGAAACTCCAGTAGAGCTCCAAAATGCAATTAAGGATTTAAAGAAAGAATTTGAAATGAAAGACCTGACGAAGATAAAATTTTATCTTGGTTTACAAATTGAGCATTTATCAAAAGGAATTTTAATTCATCAATCTGCCTATACATAAAAGATTTTAAAATAATTTTGTATGGATAAAGCTCATCCATTAAGCTGTCTAATGATTGTTCGATCACTTGATGTAAATAAGATCCATTTCAACCTCCAAAAAAGGATGAGAAACTTCTTGGTCCTGAAGTACCATATCTAAGTGTAATTGGTGCACTTACGTATCTTACCAATACTACGAGACTAGATACAACATTTTATATTAATTTGCTTGCAAGATATAGTTCCACTCCTACTCGGAGGCATTGAAATGGGATCAAGCATATCTTGAGATATTTGAAAGGGACAATTGATATGGGTCTATTTTATTCTAATGAATCTAGTCTAGATTTAATTGGTTATGTAGATGCAAGGTATTTATCTGATCCACACAAAGCAAGATCTCAAACAGGCTGTTTATTTACTTATGTTGGTACAGCTATATCATGGCGATCTACAAAGCAATCTATAATAGCCACTTCCTCAAATCTTGTAGAAATATTAGCTATTCATGAAGGAAGTTGAGAAGTCGTTTGCTTGAGATCTATGATTCATTTTATTCAAGAAAAATGTGGTTTATCTCGCAAAAATATACCTACAGTGTTATATGAAGATAATGCAGCTTGCATAGCCTAGTTAAAAGGAGAATTCATTAAGGGAGACAGAACCAAACATATATTATCAAAATTCTTTTTCACATATGATCTTCAAAAGAATAGTGATATTAATGTACAATAGATTTGTTCAAGTGATAATATGGCAAATTTATTTACCAAGTCCCTACCAACTTCAATATTCAAGAAAATGGTATACAAGATCGCTATGCGTCAGCGTAATGTTCTAAAAGCAGATCATCATTAGGGGGAGAAAATAAATTTGTAAGAAACAAAGAATATTGTACTCTCCTTCACTGGGATTTTTTCCCACTAAATTTTTTCCTAGTAAGGTGTTAATAAGGCCTATTCTTTGTGTAATGGACATCCAAGGGAGAGTGTTATGAAACTATATAATATAATGGATGTCTATAAGTTTATTTAAATATTATTTATTTATCCAAAAGTCTTTTGAAATAAAGAGTTATGACCTTTGGGATGAAGGGTTATATCTTTTAGTATAAGGTTATATCTTTTACAGATGACTTTTGGTATTTTATAAATAACTCTTAATCCTATAGATTGTGTAACCAAGATTACAATAACAAAAATCATTTCTCTCCACTATTTTTTCTTCTATCTATTATATTCCTATATATTTTCCATTTCTTATATTTCATAATATGATATTGTATTATAATCTTAGTTACACAATCCATAGGACTAAGGGCTACTTATAGAATACCAAAAGTCATCTTTAAAAGATATAACCTTACACTAAAATATATAACCCTTAAACCCAAAGGACATAATCCTTTTTTCCAAAAGACATAACTTTTGGATAAATAAATAATATTGAAATAAACTTATGGAATCCATTATATTATATAGTATTTATAACACTCCCCCTTGGATGTCCATTGCACAAAGAATATTCCTCGTTAAAACCTTACTAGAAAAAAACCCATTGGAAAAAAAAAATCCTAGTGAAGGAAAAAGAGTACAGTATTACTTATGTCCTAAAAATTTATTTTCTCCACCTGATGAAGGTCTGCTTTTAGAGCATTAAGTTGACGCATACCAATCTTGTATATCATTTTCTTGAATGTTGAAGCTGGTAGGGACTTGGTAAATAAATCTGCCATATTATCACTTGAATGACTCTGTTGTACATTAATATCACCATTCTTCTTAAGATCAAAGAACTTTGATGATATGTGTTTGGTCTATCTCCCTTAATAAATCCTTTTTTTAACTAGGCCATGCAAGTTACATTATCTTTAATTATATAACACTG
Source organism: Jatropha podagrica (assembly GCA_947857235.1). Taxonomy (NCBI): domain Eukaryota; kingdom Viridiplantae; phylum Streptophyta; class Magnoliopsida; order Malpighiales; family Euphorbiaceae; genus Jatropha; species Jatropha podagrica. The sequence goes on along the minus strand of CANUEP010129744.1, from coordinate 25,102 downwards.
TAGGTACATTTTTTCAAGATAGATCATATTTTTCTCGAATAAAATGAATCATAGATCTCAACCAAATGCACTCTTGACTTCCTTCATGAATAGATAATATTTCTGCATGATTTGAGGAAGTGGCTGTTATAGATTACTTTGTAGATCGCCATGATATAGTTGTATCACCATAAGTAAATAAATAGCCTGTTTGAGATCTTATTTTGTGTGGATCAGATAAATACCCTACATATGAATAACTAATTAAATTTGGAATAGATTCATTGGAATAAAATGGACCCATATCAATTGTCCCTTTCAAATATCTCAAGATATGCTTGATCCCATTTCAATGCCTCCGAGTATGAGTCGAACTATATGTTGCTAGCAAATTAACAGAAAATGTTAGATCTGATATCCTAATATTGGCAAGGTACGTAAGTGCACCAATTGCACTTAGATATGGTACTTCAGGACCAAGAAGTTTCTCATCCTATTGTGGAGGTCGAAATGGATCTTATTTACATCAAGTGATCAAACAATCATTGGACAGCTTAATAGATGAGTTTTATCCATACAACATCATTGGACAGCTTAATAGATGAGTTTTATCCATACAACATCATTTTAAAATCTTTCCTATATAGGCAGATTGATGAATTAAAATTTCTTTTGGTAAATTCTCAATTTGTAAACCAAGACAAAATTTTGTCTTCCCCAAGTCTTTCATTTCAAATTCTTTCTGTAAATACTTAATTGCACTTTGGAGCACTATTGGAGTTCCAATGAAATTTATATCATTAACATATATAGCAATAATAACAAATTTAGATGTTGATCTTTTGATAAAAATACATGGACAAATTAGGTCATTTATATAACATTCGTTTATCAGATATGTAATAAGGCAATTGTACCACATATGCTCAGATTGCTTCAAGCATTTTAAATCCTTTAGGGATTTTCATATAAATGTCATTATCAAGTGAGCTATATAGATAGGTTGTAACCACATCTATTAAATGCATTTTAAGTTTTCCATGTGCTATTAAACTGATAAGGTATCGAAAAGTAATTGCATCCATAATAGGAGAATATGTTTTCTCATAATCAATACCAGGTCGTTGCAAAAATCCTTGTGCCATAAGGTGTGCTTTATACATTGTAATTTCATTATGCTCATTTGCCTTTCGTACAAAGACTCATTTGTATCTGATCGGTTTCATACCCTTTGGTGTCCGGACTATTGGTCCAAAAACTTCATCTTTAGCAAGTGAATTTAATTCAAATTGAATTGCATCCTTCCATTTTGGCCAATTATGCCTTTGCTGACATTCCTTAATAGATCGAGGCTCAATAACTTCATTATCTTTCATAACATCAAGTGCAACATTATAAGCAAAAACATCATCAATTACTATTGTCACTTGATTTAGATTTCCTCCTATACTGAGAAAATTTATTGATTTTTCCTCATTTTCTTGATATTCATGTAAATAATTTTCTTTAGGAATATTATCATAAAGAAAAATATCTTGATCCATTTCATTTGATTCTTCAATAGTGCTACTAGGATTATTTAATTTTTTTTTCTTTATAGGATTTTTGTTCAAGCATTTTAGATCTTTTAGGGACTTTCATATGTTTCATCAAAGAAGAATAGAAATACGATGAATATATCATATATTTGTTTTTCACCATAGATCATATAATATTTGTTCAGTCATATTTTTAAAGTGATTATACCATCAGATTTCCTTAATCCGTATAAAAATCTTTATAACATACTTAAATACATTTCAAGGTTTTCAATTTTCATGCTTCAAGCATGTTTTAATCCTTCAAGGATTATCATTATCAAATAATCCATATAAAGCTCTATATAATTTCTCGAGAATTTGAATTTTGTGCTTCAAACAACTTAAATCCTTCAGGAATTTTCATATAGATATCCATATAAAATAAATCATATAAAATAGATAATCGTTTTATGTTTATATGCCCCTAATACGATTTATATTCAAGATCATCATGATTTTTCATAATATTAAGTATTATAGCATATGTAAAAATACAATCGATATTTATTTTATATCGATTTTATCTTTCCTTGATATGACATAACTTGTAGATATCTCATTATTTTCATCAAATTCATTGATTAAGTAGTTGAATTTATTTTGAAAATTTATGAGTCATGTCTAAGGTCTCTTTTGGAGATTACTCTTCTAGAGTCATTCTTTCTATAATTTGCATATATAACATATTTGCTCCTTTTCATTTTTCAATGATTCTTGTCTTTCAAACTGATCAATCTACCACGTTTTAGCGTGCAATAGATTTATTAACATAAACTATTTATCATTAAAGGACTTTAATCCTAATAGGAGTTTAGCAATTGATTAACTATTCTTTAGAACTTCTAGTTCACACAACTTTGTGAGAGGATTAAAATTTGACACTAATAATAATAATAATAATAATAATAATAATAATAATAATAATAATAACGTTCAGTAATTAGCATTTTCAGCTGCTTATTCTCTTTTCCTAATATCAAGATCCATAATAATCAATAAATTTGGCGATCTTGATACGAACAATTTCTACTATATATAATATCACTATTCCTATTTATAAATAGGAAACTTGTTCTTATGAAAAACTGTTTTGAGAATACAACCATTAAAAATCATTAGATTTGAAGAAACTTTATTTTCTTTAATAAATATCCATATAAGAATTTAATTTCTTTTCACATTAATATTGATCCGAGATAGCTTAGTCGATCATTGTCAAACAATAAAAATATTTGAATTTGTAAACTTCAAGTTTACAACTATATTCATATAATTATTATCTATATATGATATTCATTTCCGCGAATATCTTCAAAATAAATTTCTACAGGATAAAAGAGATAATAATATATAATGCAGGAAAATTTCTCTAAATAATATTTGTTCTTCAAGAGCTTTTAATATCAAAGTTAAAATTTATTTTCATATATTCTATTATACAATAAGTACGTAATCAACTTGTCATATTATCTTTTGCCACTTCTAGTGGTAAAATTTATTTTGATTATTTGTGATTTTCACAATTACAAGGATCAATAATTCAATAACAATCTTATTAACATTTTTTAATGACAAGAATTTTATTATCATTATTCACACTTACACTTAATATTATATGTTATTTCATTCACTTCAGAGAATGAAAGAAATCCAATTAAATAGATTTCGTGTCATAACATCTTTTATATCATAATGATAAGTATGTAATTATTTTTTATTTATGCCTAGAATTGTAACATATTATTTTATTCACTTCAGGAATGGAAACAAATCTTATTATGTAATTAATAAAAAGGGTGAAATTAATTTAAAATCCACAATCGATATGTTATAATATATCTTTTTTTCGATGATGTCACTACAAGAGCATATTCAAAAATGCAAAATAGTATTAATATTTTATAAATAAAATAAGTGGATATTTAACTATTAAATCTAGTGAAAGAAAATTATTGCTTTAGTGCAATTTCGACTAATTCCTTGATTTTCTTCTTTACCGTGTCTTCAGGACACATAATATCTACATATAAAAATAAATAATTCATATTCAATATACATTAAAAGTCACGAATCCATTTCTATAAGATTTGACATGATAAAAAAATATTATAACAATGTAATTACTCTAGATAACGAGACCATAGTAATAATAATAAAATTATGAAACTAAGAATATCACAGTTGAATAGTTATAATTTTAAAATATAAAGCACAACTTTATGCATTGAGATAATAAATTCACCATGCATTCATTAATCTTAAAGCATCATGTTTTCATCAAATGAGTACAAAGAGTAGATAAATTAATTAAAATAGATATATGATTATACACGTAAAATAAAATGCAATAAATTTAACATGACATCAATGTATAATAATGATGGACAATAATTTGCTAGATAATAAAATAATAATTTCTATATACATAGGTAATAAAAATTCTACATTGATTTCAATAATAAATATAAATAGAAGTTAATGTTATATCAATACATAAAAATCGAAGAAATAATGTAGTATTATCAATCATGATCATATAGAAATTGCATCTCACAATTATGTTTTATATTTTAAATCCAAAATAAAAAAAAAATCATAATATCTTCCTCAGTTTAAAAAATATATATTTAATACATACATATAATAAATAAATTAAAAGTTGCGTTTTCTATCACCATAAATTATATTATAAATTAATTACAGTAATATAATTTTTAAAAACGTATAGAAAATTACCTTTTGAGTGTAAACAAATCAAAATATATCAACCTTAATTTTAATTGTCACAAATCATAAGTTATCATTTCTTTAAGCGAATTGATTAAGGGAGTAATATAATAAAAATTGAAACTGTAGAACGAAATCATGCTGATAACATATTATAAAATATAAGAAATAGAAAATATATTTAGAAATGTATAGATAAAAAAAGAGAAAGTAGAGAGAATTGATATTATATTGTAATCTTATTTATACAATCCATAAGATTATGGACTATTTATAGAACCAAAAGTCATTTTTAAAATACATAACATTACACTAAAAGATATAACCCTTCAACCCAAATGACATAACTCTCTTTTTCGAAAGACAACTTTTGGATAAATAAATAATATTTAAATAAACTTACGGACTATTTATAACAATAATAGTAATATACGATTTTTAATATCTAGTGACATATATTTAATGCAGTTATCTTTACAAAATAAAATACCAAATAAATAAAGAGTCAAATTTTTAACCTTCCCTTTTTTTTCCGTCTATAAATATATATATTTGGTCTAAATTTAAAAATAATTTTAATAAATTATATCCAATCAATTAATAAAATATAATTTTTTACTTGACTATAACTAAAATTATTTTTTAAAAATATTTTAAATTTCATTAAGAGCGATATTAGAAATTTTGTTATTTTTTCCCTCCTCTCTTCTCATATTTATAGATAAATATAAATATGCTAAGTCTCATCTCATTTTTAACCGACTAGTCACATTGAAAAGTCCTACTGTGAATAAGGAAAAGTCACCTTGTTAACAACCAAACATAAAGTCACAAATGAATTCTATAAAATTTTGTAAAATTTATTTGAAAATTTTAAATTTTTGTGTTTAGAATGAAAAAAAATATGGATTTAAATTATATGAATTGAATTCCACAAAATTGGGTTAACTTAGTTCAAATCTTATTAAAATTGTTAGAATTTACAAATGAATTTCACATATTAACCCGCTAACATTTATATTGATTAAATTGCCTCTCACCTCAAATATCATTGAGTAAAATACCCCATTTATTTTTTTTAATATTTTTTTAAAGAATATGAAATTGCTATTGTATATAATTATAATTATATATTGAATCAAATGAATTTTTAATTTTAAATATATTTTAATCTATATATAAAATAAAATTTAAAGACTTAAAATTTGAAAGTTTAAAATTTGATTAATTGATTATGGTGATATATGAGTAATTTATTTATATTAATATTTTGTTAAATTATTATATAAGGTTATTTTAAAAAAATAAAGACAAATGAATTTTTATTTAAAAATTATTTTAAATATAATTTTTTAAAATTCAATTGAATTTCGCATTTTAAATGGTAACTTACCATACCAAACATGATGAATTCATTTGCAAATGAATTTTATTTGAAATTTATTTACAAATAAATTGTACAATCATAATTCATTTATTCTAAACGGTATTATAAAGAAAATTCTAACCACAATAATTTTTTTAAAAAAAAAAGGAGAGTGGTTAGTAGATAATCCTAATTAATATTTTTTTCCCCACTCAAAAGATAGAAAAGAGCTACAGAAAAGATTGCACCCGCATAGATCAGAGGTCAAAGGCTCACCACCAAAACCACATAGACCCAGTAGTCAAATTCTATCAATCTAAACCCTAACAAATCCTCCAAACACAACCTCCCCACTCAGCAAACATGATATTATATAGAGACATTCTAACTCGGACAACGAACACAAAATTTCCTATGGCTCGCCAGCTTCACCTGACAAAAATACCACTAACCAGCTCACAAGCCGGCCTGGCCGTAATGACCCTTCTCTTGTGTGCATTTGCCTTGTTCAAGTGTGCTTCACATTCGCGCAAATGGCGCCGGTGGGGTAGTTGCCATGGTTCCTCTGATCATAATCCAGTTATACAACTAAATACTGAAGCTATGGTTCTAAGCACCAAAATTCATACCATTCATGGCCGCAACACCGATGAACTCATTGTCAGCGGTGAACAGCAGCTGCAAGTTCCAGTTTGGCAGAGGAACATACTCATGGGAGTGAAGTGCCAACTACCAGAATTTTCCGGTGTCATAATATATGACTCCGATGGAAATATTGTTGCTCCGACAAAAAACCCTCACCCATTGCTCACCTGGAAGTGATCAAGAACACGAGGAACTTCATAAAAAGGATTTTAGAAATGCTGCTTTGATGTTCATGGTTATTTTCTTTTTCTTTTTCTTTGTACAAGAAAATAAAAAATTTAATCTATTCATGATTGCATGCATTTTTTCAACACTGCAAAATCCAAAATGGCAGTAGCTCCACAGATAATAGGTAAAGAAAATCTGGACACGAAAGGAGCATAAGCAATATTTTCTCACGTCAAACATTGCAGATTCTACTGCTACAGAAGGAGACTAAAAACAATTTTCGAACACATCTAATGCAATAATAATGATTAACTGGACCTCAATAACTCCTTGTTTGATGCAGAAGCACGACCCCTAAGTGGCACGACACTTAGCTTTGAAGCTGTGGATTTGACTCCACTGGACTTTTTACTTCCTGTTTTCTTGTTCAGAACTCGAGATGTTTTTTTGGAGAACTTAACTGTCTTTGCAGCTTTAACAGGCTTTGCAGACCTATTTACTGAAGATGAAGCCTTGGTGTGGTTGGTAGATGATTTAACTGATGCAACCTTCATCTTGTTTTTCTGAGTGGACTGTTTAATCAATTTTGCACTCTTCCCCTTCTGTGCCGTTATTTGAGCCCTGGCAATGTCCCTCCGAACATTATCTACAGTGAGGGATTCCAAGCTCTCATTCTTCTTTATTGCCTCCTCAATTCGGGTGGCTAACTGCACATCCTTTTTCGCCACCAAACTTGTCACTTTCCCTGTAAGAAAAAAAAAAGGGAACAACAATAAAACCTCCAAAATCCAGAAAAAGGGGATCATCACAATCATCTAGAATTTCTTCACACACGAGAAAAGCCTTTTGCGTACGAAAATTTATGTGGAAAACAGAATATTGCATAACAGGACCAAGGAGTGAAAGGTTCTGTGTTGCCAAGCTAAAAAAAAAATGAAAATGAGCAAATATTTAATTAAGATTGCAGTTATTTTAACTCAAATTGATTTTGCCAGGTACCTTTTCCTTGAAATGATACAAGTTGATATTAAACATAGAAAGGTTTAGAATTTATTTGAACTTGAAAACTACATGGCTTCAGCAGATTTTCATGATCCATACCTTTGGCACCCATACGAGCAGTTCTTCCTGTGCGGTGAAGGTAATCTATCTACAAAAAAATAAAATAAAAAAATAAAAAACACATTAGTCTGCTTTTCCTCTTTTAATTACTGGGAAACACAATAGGAGTAGCCAATGCTTATCTGTCATTGAACTTTCACTATCACAAAATTTTTGGTTTAAAAACATTAATTTAATATCATTTGATGAATGCCGTTAAAAATAATAATCAATATGTGCATAATCATAACAACATACAAAAGAGGTTGCAAAATGTTAACAGCATGTTGATAGCTTTACCAAATGTTTATGATAATATTAACAAAGACTTTAGTTACAGGGGTTTTACATATCAGGTAGTATTACTGACAATTCTTTTTAACATCAAGTTTTTGTTTTCAAACATCGTACAGACCCCTGTAAAAGGAGATACCAAAATAAGAAACTAAGACAAACAAAAATGGATACTTTACTGAGGGAACTCCAGTAAAAAGAAAGAGTCACTTACAGAATTCAAGGGGAAATCAAACATGATAACATGATCTACATCCAAGTCAAGTCCCCTAGCAGCCAAGTCGGTACAGACCAATGTGGGGCAATCTCCATCGTCACTCTTAAATTTCTGAAGATTTTCAACCCTGTTTTATCAGGAATAGTTGGCTAAGTACAAAAAATGAACATTAATCTACAAGAAAAAACATATCAAATTCAAAAAGGATGATAAAAGAGAGCAGCAGCAGTCTGCCTGGGAAGGGGGTTGGCAAGAAGGAAGCAACGGTTAAAATAAATTGGTGCAGGTTCCTTTTCTGTCGAAAAAGAGGCAAAAGGCACTAATACAAAAAAGGTAAGCTGGACCTCAGTCTCTGGGAGAGTTTGGCTAAGCCGTTGAAGCATTATACATACTCCAACACCACAATACAGTGCCACAAAATAAAATGGTTCTCTTATAAAACGCAGTTAGGTGGTATTCAGGGGATCATACTCATTCTTTGTGAGAGAGTAGAAAAAGAGATACCAGTCAGACAGATTTTTTATCCTAAAAACATTACCATCTAGCATCACTATTCACAAAGCATATTAAAAATTACAAAGCAAGATAAAAGACGAATTAAAAAAAATAAAAATTCTAGCACCCACTTACACAGAAATAGAACAATCTCTACTCATTAATGTGATAATGACTGACTTTTATGTGTAATAAAAGCTAGTGGCCAAGTGATCAACTGGTAAAAATCAAAACCCACTAGTTTGTGCGAGGGATCAAAGGCTCAAAGCATCAATATTAGCATGGAGAGGAATCAGTAACCTTATATGCTTTCTCCAGGAAAAAGGAAGTTAACAAGGCATTCTCACAGGCCTAAACCACGGAAATTAATATCTTTAAAATGGTATCCATATATCTTTTAAGTAAACTAACAACAATCCACTAAGTCAAAACTACAATATCTTTGATGAATTAATGTAAGTAGCGTTCTCTCAAGCACAAATTGAGCTTCAAAAATTGAACATGAGCTCAGCTTATTGACAGTTTATAGCTAAAAAAAAAAAAAAGTTTTACCCCTTTACAGGCTGAAACTGAAGCTTGAGTTTGGCTCGTTTTTATTTAACGGGCATGAAAAAACAGGCTTATTGATAAGCAGACTTAAGCTCGAGTCGTTGAGCTTATCAAACGATCTTTAACGAGCTATTTTCAAGCCGAATCTCAAGAAGCTCACACGCAGCTTAGCTCATTTATAACCCTATCCACAAGTCTTAATAGAAGGTTTGCATTCAAACTCATACACACTAGGCAGTTATAGCATAAGTACATTTTGAATCACAATAAAGGCATAAATAAAGAACGGTATTGTCGACACTCCACCTTCTAGTAAATTCTTCACAATGCCTATAAATTGTTTATGAACAAAATAATTTTATTGAGCTCACCTTTGTTCTGCTGGCACCTCTCCATGGTAATTCACAGTAGACATCTGATTTTCAGCAAGAAAGTGATCCACAGCACGGCTGGAATTCAATGTATTACAGAACACCATCACCCTGTTTCCCTTTGCTAAACTTGGCTCAAGAACCTGCACTACCACGACAATCTGAGTTAATTCTGTGATTTTGTAAGAATGTCAATCAATAGCAAATCAACCATCTTTAAATTTCGTCTCTTTTGACAAACAGGCGTGAAATACAACCACGTAAAACAACAATAAAAATTGGCTAAAATTTCCAATTAAGCTACCACGGGGAGAGTGAGGTTAGCCCATTTCCAAACTCATCAAATTCAAAACTCCACAGTTCACAAGTTCTCATGATCCTACTAGCATCATCATATAAACCACAATGACCTAGAACACTAATTAAACACATAATCAACCTCAACAATTATTAATTGCAGCTGCTGCTTACCATTTATAGAAACTAAACATAATTAACGATGCCTCTATAACTATTACGAACCATATGTCTCATCAACAATAATTAAGAGATGTGTACATGTCAGCACATATGTGGTATGACAGTTAAGCAAAGCCAGAAGTTAACCTGTAACAATGCTTCCAGTTTATTTTCAGAACCAGAAAGTTTTATAAAATCATGGCGAGCAGATGCTATCTTCTTATGCAGCGTTGATGTGTGCAAATGAACTATTCCTTGAAATTCCTCATCAATCAACTTCTGAACTGCCTGCAAAATTTCTAAAAGATCAATCATCCAAACTTCTTGAATGCCAAAATCTTTGCAGGAGAAAATTAATCAAGCCATAGCCATGAATGAAAAAACAAATCAAAATTCACCAAATTGAATCATTATCCAGATAAACTGCATGAACCAGAACAATCAAAGAAAGCTATAAAACAAATTCAACTGCCCACTTCCATTAATTGCGTACGCAGGAGGATTACATAGAAATAAAAAATTCATCCTCTAAGTTCTTTTACGCTGATCTAAAATGGTATACATGCTTATGGAAGAAAAGGTAAAATGGGAATCAAATTGATAAGGAATGCTAGGACATTCTTCACCATCACGCACACAAGGGAAAACAGTCCTTGGCATTCACATAAAGTTTGAGCAATCCTACTGTACTATCTCCCTCATAATACAAAATACAAATGTTAAATAAAGAAGAAAAGAAAAAGGAGGTAACCTTTGCAATCTCACATACAAACAAACCATCTAGATACAACATGAAAGGTCAAATTTCCGCCCTTTATGGAAAGGAAAGGAGTCTCAAGTAAAAGGTATTGAGCATTCACTTTTCACATATGACCTACAGAATTTTTGGCACGGAAATAGTCCCAGTCAACAAACCTTTGTCATTGTTGCAGTAACCAAAATCGTTTGAAAGCCTTGGCCATCTGGTTTTGAAGCACGATTTTTTAATGGACCCAGAAACTTGCGAATATCAGGACCAAATCCACGATCAAACATTGTGTCTGCCTCATCCAACACCTACTAAAGCATTAGCAACATCATGAACTGCAACAAGAAGTTCTCATAACTAAACTTATTACTAGATATTCACATATTGATGTAAAAATCCATAATCAAGACTTTAAATCATTTGCAGTCTTTCAAAAAAGAGATATTTAATAAAAGAACTAGAAACTCACCAAATATTTTATGTCACCATAAACCATATTCCCATCCTCAATATGCTGAAGAAGCCTGCCAGGAGTCCCAACTATCATATCAATGGGATTATTCAATGAGTCTTCTTGTGGTCTCAGCCGGCTACCACCACTGACCATAGTGGACCTGAACCGTGCATGATGACTAATAGACTTTGACACACGAAAAACCTGTACAAACACATGTAATATTGTCAATTGGAAAAGTGAAACCCATAAAGAATGATAAAAATAAAATTTTGAAGCCTCAAATTACCTGCTCCGATAGCTCTCTTGTAGGGCACAAAACAACAGCTCGAGGACGCCTAGGCTTCATTAGGATACCCGATAAGGCCTCATCCTGTCTCAGCAACTGCATAAGAACAAATAAAAAGTAATTTCTTATTTATTTTTAATTATCAACTACAATACTAATTCGACACAATTTCACATGCACCATTTTCAAACATAACTAAGTGAAACCATAAACTAACTATGCAAATTGGTAGTATTTTGAAAGATTCTAACTATCCTATTCGAGAAATATGCTTTTCTCAATGATAAACACATTTTGATCACCAACAAAATACATTGTTAAACTCTTTATGTCATTTTGTTGTTTTAGCCCAAAAACATAAATAACTAAATTTTAACAATGTATTAACTTGCACAAAAAGGAAAAAAATAATGAATGCAAAATAAGACTCAAAACATAAAGAAAATCATAAGTGGTGAAGAGAATCTCACCTGAACAAGAGGCAACATATAAGCCAAAGTCTTGCCAGACCCAGTATGTGACCCCAAGACCACACTTTTGCCTTCCAAAATAGCAGGAACCCCAATGCACTGAATCTCAGTAGGAACCTCAATTTCCATTTCTCTCACAGCTCCCATCACCTCCTCACTCAATCCCAACTCCTCAAAACTCCCCACCATCTTTTTCCCTTTCTTTGACTTCTTAAAGCCATCTTCTTTCTCAATAGCAACAGATAGCCTTGGTGGGGATTGGGTTTTCGCTTGTGGGTGCTTTCTAGAGTCATTGAGGTGCCTCAGTCTAAGTCTTTCAAGGAGAATTGAGTGTTTCTCTTCGTCTGGGCCCGAGATTGTGGTTGTTGTGGCTGTGGCTGTGGCTGTGGCTGAAGCCGTGGTGCTTGTGGCGGTGCAGAGGGGTTTAAAGGAAAAATCCAGTAAAACCCTACTGGGTTTTGGAAATTTGAGGAATGGATGATAGTGGTTTGTTGCTGAAGAAAGCGAGAGGCTTAAGAGTGTTCTTGATGTGCCTGCCATGGCTATTTTGCTGTATGTCTTTGGATTGTGGATTTATTAGTTTGCTTCTAAAAATCCTGAGGTTTTAGGCTAATGAATGTTGTAGGCGGCACCAACAGAAACGAACCTTCGCCGTTTTGAGAAGCACGACTGGTCGTTTAGAAATCCATTGATTAAGTGCAGCCCAAACATGCTATTTGTTTATCATGGATTAAAACACTAAAATTTGTTTCAAACGGTACCTAAGAGGATAGGGGTGAGTACTGTCCACTCCTTAGCCACTCAAGCAATTAAGTTTATGTATTTATGTTTTGGCACTCCTGTTGACGATAGGCTGCGGAAGGCTTGGTTAGTATGGTGGTTTGGTAATAGAGTTGTTTGGGTTTGACTCTAAGCAGGCGTTGTTGTTTTTATTTTTCTTTCTTTTTTTATTCCGTGTGCGACGCGTGTAAAGGCAACCTGGCTACATGTTTGCCACGTTGGAATTTTCTCTTTTTTTTTATTTCTTTTCTGTGATTCATCTTCTTCTACTGCATTTGATTTTTTTTTTCTTCTTTTATTGATTTTGTTTTCTTTGTTTGCATTTTTCTTTCTTTTTTTTTTTTTTTTTTTTTTGGGTTTCGCTCATTGATCGCAATTTTTCCTTTATTTTTTTATCTTCTTTTTACCCTTCTCCTGTGATTCCTCCTCCTCTTCTGTGATATTTGGGTAAAAATAAATTTTGGATTTGCATTAATTTAGTTATGTACTAGTTTTTTAGAACGTGCATTACATATAGATACCATTATTTGTACTCATTATATAATTTTTATTTATTTATTTCAAAGGCTTATTATATATATCAATTATACTGAAAATGACATTATACCTATAAAATAAATTAAAAGACATTACAAAACTATTCATAGACATTATATATCTAATTAAAAATATTACAACAATCAATCACTAATATTGTATAAAATATTTGAAATAAATATCATTTTTACTTGTTAACAGTTTGAATATTTTCAATATCACCACAAATGTTACATCCTAACGATAGCTAAAAAAAATATTTAATCATATATTGTAAAAATAATAATATGAAAAATATAATAATAAGGATTACTAAATTCAATTTCATAGTAAGTTCTAATTTCTCCAACTTCTGTTAGAAGCAATGTTGAGATTATTTGATTGAAGGATTAGGTATTGTGTGATTCTTGTGCATGACCGCTGGTATAATTATTTTGTTTATAATTTATTATATCATAATGCAAAGCATCAAGAAGTCCAAGTGTCTCCTAGAGCTCGAGTCAACAGATAGGAGTACTCATATCCATCTTGGTCTCATAAGGCGGGAAGAAAAATATTTTGTATATATTTTCTAATTTATAACTTTAAAAAGAAATAAAAAGATATAAGGATACTAAATTATAATAATTATAAATAACAACTATTTTATTAATTTATAAATAAAGAGAGTTAATACTTATCACAAAAAGAAAACATAATCGCAAACTTAATAATTTCAATTTAAAATAACAAAAGCAACAAATTATTGATAGCGAAAAATAATTAAAACTAAACATATATATATATATATATATATATATATATATATATATATATATATATATATATAGTGATATGAGAAAATAAATTTCTAATTAGAATCGTATTAAAGAATAAATTTTTAATTAGAATAGGATTAAATTAAAATTATAATAATAATTAGAAAAGAAAAATAAATACAATGTGGTCCCAACTTAGCTACTAAGACTAAATTGTCCTTAATAATATTTTTTATCAATTAGACTACGTAGGGGCGTTTTGGACATCAAATGCTCTCCCCATTCGTACTTTTATATATATATTATAGATTATAGATAGATAATTAGAATCGTATTAAATAATAAACTTTTAATTAGAATAAGATTAGATTAAAATTATTATAATAATAATAATAATAATAATTAGAATAAAAAAAAAACATAATGTGACCCCAACTTAACTATTAAGACTAAATTGTCCTTAATAATATTTTTTATCAATTAGAATACGTAGGGTCGTTTTGGAAATCAAATGTTCCCCCTCCCCATTCATCTTTTATTTATTATTATAAATAGATAATTAGAATCGTATTAAAGAATAAATTTTTAATTAGAATAGGATTAGATTAAAATTATAATAATAATAATTAGAATAGAAAAATAAACAAAATGTGGTACCAACTTAGCTATTAAGACTAAATTGTCTTTAATAATTTTTTTATCAATTAAAATACGTAGGGGCGTTTTGGGGACCAAATGTCCCCTCCCCCGTCGTACTTTTATATATATTTTAGATAGATAATTAGAATCGTATTAAAAAATAAATTACTAATTAGAATAGGATTAGATTAAAGTTATAATAATAATAAATAGAATAGAAAAATAAACACAATGTGGTCTCAACTTAGCTATTAAGACTAAATTGTCCTTAATAATATTTTTTATGAATTAAAATACATATGGGCGTTTTGGGGATCAAATATTCATCATTCGTACTTTTATATATATTATAGATAGATAGTTAATTTAAAACTAGTTGTAGATTCTTTAAATTTAAAAATTTAGGGTTTCTTTACTATTGTTCATGAACAGGTTTATTCAATGGCTTTTTTGGTGATTTTATGTGATAAAATGCTTAACTTATTGTTGTTGGCTGACGTATTTTGCTTTTATTTGATCTTTATGCAAAGCAGGAGTTGTTCTGGTTTGATGTGATGTTGGTAATATTTGAGCTAAAAATGAGTTTCGTTTTTTGATTAATTGTGTGTTATTAGTCTTGAGTTAATTTTGGACTTTTCAAAGTGAAAAATCTACGGTTTTCGAATATTAATTTTATTTGATTTGAAAATTTATGTGACGAAATGTTAAATTTCTTTTCTTTTTCTCATATATTTAGTTTTTATATATGCCATTGGATTTTTCGGTAAGCCATGTCAGCTGGAGACACCAAAATAAAAAAAATGCAAGTTCAGACACTCAATTGTCACAATTTTCCGTTCAGACACTAAAATAAAAAAAAATTAACAAGTTCAGACACTAAAATTATCATTTATCCTTTATTTTATGATTACATGCAAAATGAGGCCCTTTTAATAATTTGAAGATATTTTCCTATTTGAGTGAGAAGGAAACTATTCTTGTAAATTGAAGATATTTGAAGATAGTGTAACTATTTTCCGTAATTATCTCCTTACTTGAAACATATTAATTGAAGCAAATATATTTTGTTTTATCAAAATATGGGTTTGAATTTGATTTGTACATTTTGCTATTTTTTAGTGTTGTGTTTTAGAAATCATGGAGTTTAGATTATACTTTTGTTATAATTAAAGTAAAATAAAATAATATTTAATATTTTTAATTCTATTTAGTGTTAAAGTAAATTTGTGGTCTGTCTATTTTTTTATTTTATTTTATTTTGGATTAATTATAAATTTGGTGGTTGAACTTGATAAAAATTTCTATTTTGATGTCTTAATGGAAAACATTTGCAATTGAATGTCTATACTCACCAAAATTTTTCAATCGAGTGTTCGTGGCTGACTTGGCTTACTGTAAATACAACAACTCTGAAAAACAATATGACACATTAGAATTTTTTATGAGTTGGACTATTTCAATGAGTTGGCAACTGATAATTGGACATTCTGGGTGTAGCTAATAAAATTTAACTTTCAAAAATACCCCTAGCTTTATTGTTAGAATCTCAACGAAAGAGAAAGAGAAAGAAAGAGTGAAAGAGTGCGAGTTTAAATTGCAGGCTTAGATTTCTTCACTAGAAATGGAGAATGGGATGTGTAGATGTGGAAAACCCTGCGTGATTCGAAAATTGTGGACGGATTCAAACCCAGGAAGAAGATTCATGTGCTGCAAGTCAAGATATATAAGTGGTTATTTTCTGTACATTTTAAATTCATGGGTTTGCAAATGGGGATGAAGCTACTTATTTTATTTTGTAGGTGAGGAAAAGGCAATGATGCGAGTTTTTTAAATGGGTTAATCCAGTCATTTGTAGTAGGTTAAAACAAATCATTCCTGGATTGTTAAAGAAGATGAATAACATGGAAACACAATTGATGGCGCGACAAAAAAGCGAAAGATTATTGTGGGCTTGGGTTTTTCATCTCAATTGTTTTTATATTGAGTGTGAGTGAGGTTATTAGTTAGGAGAAAGTGTTATGTTTGCGTTAATTTTGTAGGTATGTATTGCACATGTTTGATGAAATGCTTCAGAGAGTGGGTTTGAAAGTATGCTCTTTTGTCTAACAGAGAAGCACAATTCATTGAATACATGGGTCCACCCATGTGTTCAATGAACTGCATGAATGAAAACCTGCTTATGTTTTAATTGTCTTTGTTTGTTTGTTTTTATTTAAATTCACTTCAAATGCACAAGTCATTAGGTACTATAATCTAAACTAAATAAAACGAAGCAATAATCTAAGTGAATATATGAAAAACAAAAGTTTTAAGTGAGCATGTGTGAATGATTAAACAAGAAGCAGGAATAAACAACAAGCATGAAACAACAACAACCATCTGTAAACAAAAAGCAAGCATAAATAAACAAACATAACTCCGTCTGACTTTTTCATTCAAATATAGTTGAGTTTGCTCATTTCAACAATTCTGAAACAATAAATATTCATTGATCCTAAATCACCAGTCAGATTCAACTATCGAAAAAAAACAAGAGTTATATGCATAATTATTTTGCAGAATCACATTACATATTCACTAATCCTAAATTAGCATATATCAGTTCCAAAGTTTGGAAAAAAAAAGTTTCTCCCAATGTCAGTCTTCATGTTCAAGAACCTTCAATATTAGTCTTCATCTTGAAGCACTTTCAATGTCCGTCTTCCTCTTCAAGCACCTTGAATGTCTTACTATTGATTCCTAAGTGCCCACAGGTACAACATCTCCTGCTTTTGTTCTTGTCTTGCTTTTCTGTGCTACTATTGCTTCTTGCCTCTTCTTTTGTGCCTTATGCTGTGTGTCCAAATAAGATATTATTAAACTAACCAGTATATTCTAAAATAACATCACACTTTGCATAAAAATAGAAAGAAATACTGTATATATACCTGTAACTGGCTTGAAGTGATGGAGTGGTTCCCATGTTTTCTGAGTCTCTCGATTCTCTCAAACATGAAAGTAGGCTCAAGAGGGTTCCTCTACCTCAGCTTTCTAATTGATCTTGTTCCAGGCTAAGATTTGAAGTAGATATCAGTCAAATGATATGGAACTCATGCATTTAGAACTCATTTCTAATTGACCAAAGAAATATTAATGAACTCATTTAGAATTCATGCATTTAATGGAATTGTAACTCAGTCAAACAAATATGCAGCTTTCAATTTCACTCACATTTATAGTCACATTACCTGCACTATCATGGTAAGCACCATATCCAGTCATAGCTTTAGCTCTCCTTAATTTGAAGTAAGCTACCCCATTGAAAAAAAGGCTCGTGTCCTATGTCTTGGTTTCTTGTTGAACTTGAGCTGCATCTGAATCTACAGTTGAAATTTCCTCTGCTTGCTGAAGGTGAACTAACAATCTTGCACCTCCCCTTAACTAATTGCATCATAAGGAATAATGTCATACCATATAAATGAAATGAAATGACACTAAATTAGGTATGTATAAATGAGAGGTTTTAAGCATCACCTAATTCTTAGAGAGCCTGTGACTTGCTCCATTGACATTTACCTGTGGTCCACTAACACTTGGTTCAGGGTCTGTAATAGGAACAGTAGGTACTGGGATGAAGACCATCCCCTACTTCTACATATGGAATTATCACATTTGCCCTTTCCAAAAACTTGCAGGTTTTTTTGTTATGCCCCTTTTGGAAACATGCTTGACATGTCATAATCCTACCCTTTCTACTTAAGTTAGTATTTCCACTCTTTGGTTCACCTTCTTCTCTCACTCTATTCCTACGAGGTCTCCCTAGTTTTCTATCATTTTTTAGGGGCAGTGGGCCTTCTTTACCAAATTTCTTTCAAAACCTGCTACTATTCATATGGTTAAACATGAAACTATATGCCTCTAAGTGCTTACTTTTCCTAAACCACTCACTGATAAAGTCATATGGATTCAAATTAAGGTCATTAAGAGCACATATTGCATGGCAGCAAGGTATCCCACTAACCTCCTAAACTCTACATGGACAAGTGTGATTTTTCAAGTCAATTACGTATGTATCCCCATTATGCAATACCTCAGCCCCATCTGCTCCATTCCATATCATTTGACAAAATCTACTTAACTCAATGTTTGTATTAAAATTTTTCCTAATTCTATTGCCATATTCACATACCCACTTGGAAGTTGCATCCCTATTCGTGTGCAATCTAGTTATTACAAGCCTTCTAATGTCTTCTAACATAGATATAATATTCTTTGTCCTAGCTTCTATAATCCTACTGTTAAAGGCTTCAAAAAAGTTATTATCTACAATATCACATTTTAACTCTGTATTAAAATACGCTCTGCACCAATGACTTGGATGGGTATGTAGAATGTCATCAAATCCTTGTTTTGAAAGCTTCTTCAGCTCATTCATGTTTGCTTCAAAGTCAAGCATGTTGTGTGAATTCACACAGGCCCAGAATTTCTGATGTATTTCACTTCCCCTATGCTTCTACCTCCAGTTGGCATAAAGATGCCTTACACAACATCTTTCTTCACACAAAGGCAATTTCTCATAAATTGCATCGAGCAATCCCTGAGCCAAAAAAAAAAAAAAAAAAAAGAGAAAGCACCTATGGTAGTCAGACTGAATTATGTAAATAATTTAAAGATCTGTACAAAAAAAATAAAAAAAGGTAGTCAAAAAGGTTACATTACCTTCTGCTGGTCACTTATGAAGGTCCACCCTTCACCATCAGTAGTGCCCCAATCCTTCTTTAGATGATCAATAAACCAATGCCATGTTGATTTGCAATCAACATTCACAACAGACCAGACAATCAGAAACATATGGTTATTACCATCTCTCCTTACTGTAGTTAACAAATCCCATTTAATATTCCCTTTTAAAAAGCACCCGTCAAGCCCAACTACTTTTCTACATCTAGTTAAAAACCCTTTCCTCAATGCATCAAAGCAAATATATATTCTGTCAAACACAGTAAAACCAGTAGCTATGGGCCTCTGAACTTGTAAATTGTCGTTGCTACCTAGATTTGATTTTGCCTCTTCACCTAAGTAATCCCATAATTTGGCATATTCACCTTTGGTGTCACCATTCAATCTTGCCAAATATATAAATTTAGCTCTCCTCAACTTAGTAATGATGACTTCAACATTAACATCAGTCTTGACTTGCTTTTTTAGGTCAACTAGTGTCATTGTGTCACATACACTAATCTTAGGCAAAACATGTTTTGCCATCCACTTTGCACTGCACCTCTTATTCTTAAAAAAAAATTGAGCAAGTATGCTCATTTCTAATTGTTTTTAAAACTATGTCCTTCCTAGCTCTTCCATGGATGCATAAACTATAAAAGGACACTCCTTGTTTACACATTTGGCTCCCAGTTGGGTTCTTATGTTCCTTACAAACTTCACCTCCCTTCTCTCTTGGATTGCAAATGAACTAACTACTTCTTTAAACTCTTTAGGATTCTTGAAAGTCATGCCCAAATAAAAAGTTATCTCTTCTGCTGCAGGGTCAAAGGGTATGTATTTCCCCTTTCTTCTCACAGCATGCTCTGCGTCACTCCCTTCATCATCACTACTCTCTAGACTAATATATCCATCAGATCTACATAGTCTGTTAGTTGGTCATCTTCTTCATTTTCAGCAGGCTCATTTTGGACATTCTGTGATGCTACATTAGGTATTGGGACAGTCTCACTTGCTCCTTGTTTCTTTCTCTCTCTAAACCTTCTTACAACCTCCCTTGCTTCTTCTAACTCATCATCATCTGTCAACATCCATTCACACTTAACAAGCTCATCATCTTCATCATCAGGCTCCTCATCATTACATTTTCAGCATCTGGTATATCCTCACTCTCACCATTTACATCCACTGTATTACCCAAATCTGCATGTTCACCTTCTCCCTTTAAGTTGACTTCTCTCTCCTCAATATTTGGTGGTTCATTGCTATCCCCTGAAACCCTAGTTTCCCCCAACTCCTCATTACTGCATATAGCCTCCCCTTTATCACTACTTGTTGTATCATTGTAAATAGTTGACAAAAATATCTCACTTGGATTTACTAATATGTCCTTGTATATTATGTGCTCAGTGTATAACTCTATTCTCCCTTTGCTTTTAGCCAAATCAAGCATAGCTTGAATAGACCCCTTCCATAGTAGTCTGAAGCCACGTGACATGTTGGCTCCTACAGCCTTAAAGTGCATATGGACTAGTGTCTTTATGCCCATCATTTTTTGGATATCCGTAACAAGCTTTTTCACAAAGAAATAATCAACATCTACCTCCATTTGCACATAAGCACTACCCACATACTCCTTAGTCACACCTTTCTCATCATGCATGAAAATACCCCCGTAGTACACATCAATTACAGGATTTGCCATTCTGCAGTATCAAAATAAAAAAAATCCATAGATTTAGCTAATATTATATATATATATATGTATATATAATGTCCATTCCAATGTAGAAAAGTAAATAAAAATGCAATAAAGAAATATAAACCCTAACACTATCACTTTCTCATCCACAGTCTAAAAAACCTATATAGAAAACTTGTATTCAATAAAAATCCTGAACCCTAACTATCACTCTTGCAAATCTATTACTTTCGCAAATATAAACCCTAATGCTATCACTTTCTCTGATATGAAAGAAAAGCGCTTCAAGATCCCAAATCTATATATACTAACCTGTGAAAAAACTTCAACCAATGTTCAATCTTTATTAGTGAAATCATCTTCTCAAAGCGTCTTTCTCCTTTCTCAACAATAAGATCGACAATGAAATCGATTTTGAGTGAAATGCAACATAATGAACTTTTGATTAGAAATGAAATCGCGCGTCAAATGAACTTTTGATTCAACAGAGAATAGATTAAGTAATAAAACAACTTTTCAAAGAAGTAATATTAGGAGATTTAGCAAACGGATTTTGTGTTCTTTAGATTTTCTTTTCTGTTGTCAAATCCCTAAAACAAAAGACAATAAGGAGTTCGTCGTTCAGTTCCCCATGCTATAGTCAATAGGGGCATTTTTGTCATCCAAATTTTTCCCTTTTCTGTGGTCAATAGTTCACTCCAACATGGAATCTATGCGGCATCCTATTGGCATCTTACTCAGCATATTTGTATAGGTTATGTGGGGCTCATTTGTCTTACTTGTATTTTCTGTGAGCCATGTCAGCCACAAGCACTCAATTGAAAAATTTTGATGGGTACAAACACCCGATTGTAAATGTTTTCGATTGACACACCAAAATAAAATTTTTTGTCAAGTTCAGACACCAAAATTTATAATTAACACTTTTATTTTTTATGTTTAAAGGAAAAGGAGAGAAGACAAGAAGTAAAAGTTACAGTTGGTTTTGAATTCATAAATTATTTAGTTTAAATATGTGTTGCCTGAAGAAAAATAGAAGTTGCTTTGTTTTGAGGATGGGTATTTTCTATTTGCTTAAATAGTTAAAGTGATTTTTGCTACAATTTTGGATTCTTAATAGGAAAAATAATTATTTAGTCCTTCAAGTTTACCATAATTATCTAAGTAGTCCCCGACATTTGATATAATATTTAATTCATCCTTGACATTTACCTCTGTTTCATTAAATGGTTCCTCTATCTAAATTTAAGAGTTTTTATCGTTAGCAATATGTAAAAATACTAAAATACCCTTCTGGTTGACGTGGACAACTATAACGTTGCAAATGCTTACCTGAAATAGAAATACATGGAGATTCAAAAATTTTTATGAAGCAAACAAAGGGAAAAAAAACGTTCAATAGGGAACCAAATAAATAAAGAAAGAAAATAGAGAAAAAAAGGACAAGCATGTAGTGAAATTGTAAACAGAACAACAAAACAACAACAGATCTTGCAAGACTTCCATGTGTTAAATGAGGAAACTTAAGACGGAACCATGCACTGAGAGCTCCAAAGTAAGATATCCCCAAAAAAAAAAAAGGATTATCAACATTTGTTCTATTTAGCTTCAGGTTTAGGGATTCCTAAACAAGAAAGTATTATCAAAGAATATGAAAACTTGAATAGCCCTAAAATGAAGAAAGATTCACTATTGAATAGTAATTATAGCTATAATCCTAAAGAGGAATAAAGAAATTGATAAAATGAATTAAAAATCTAACATGAAAGGATTAGAAAGAAGAGAAAACATGAAATTTTTTTTATTCAAGCATTATGTCAAACAGTTGGTGTGCTTCAAGGAAAAATTTTTCATCAACAAAACTCTTTCCTCGAAAATCAAGAGATACAAGAAAGGCTAAAATCAAATCAAAATCTAAAAACAGAAATAGAGTCTTTTGAATCGAACATTTACATTAAAGATAACCAAATCACTAATAACAACATATCACAACTGGCAAACAGTCATGTACCTAAAATCGTAGTAAAGTAGAAGCCTATAGATTATGTCGCAGTTGTTAATGATAGTAAAATCGAAATCTAACATGTCTTGCTCCTAGGAGGGGCAATCTGAAGAGTGACATCGATGAATTTTTCTCTTGGAGTGGAGGTTCAATGCGGAGGCATCGGTTACGTCTTGGGCATTCTGCTTCTGCTTCCTCGGTTGAAGAGAAGGTGAAGGTCCAAAATAAGGGGAGGAGAGGGAATGAGGAAATGGTGTTTGAAGTACAGGTTTGAGAGGTGATATTAGTTGTAGAGACTCTAAGGCAGTGGAGGCTTTGATTAGAGGTTGACAGTTAGTGGTAATCGTAGAGGAGCAATGAAGATTGGTGGTTGTGGTGGTGGATGGCTTTAATGAATATGTATTGATTTTTGTCCAAGGGTATATATTGTCATTTTAAAAAATCAATCTCACCTCTCTCTTTAATTTCCCTCACTTTAATGGTAAAAACATCCAAAGCTAGACGGAAGGACCATTTAATGAGATTGAGATAAATATCAAGGATGAGTTAAATATTATAGAAAATGTCGGAGATTACTTAGATAATTATGGCAAATCTGAGAGACTAAATAATTATTTTCCCTTCTTAATATGATAGTATATTTCCGATTCTTAAAACATCCTTTCATTTAAATTCTTTATTCTATGATATAAGAATTGCAAGTATAGAATTTTTTTTTTAAGTACTACATAACTTTTATAAAAAGTTTAAACATGACTAATATTGTTCCCATCCAATCAAATTCAATAATTCAAATATTACATTATAATGCTACATATTTTTCACCATTCAACTAAATTAAACAATTCAAAATAAGTGTCATTTGGATCTTATTAACTTACACCTGAATTTTTTGCCTATGAAAAAAATATTGCATATGACGCCAACTATCCCGGCTTTATTTGTAAGCTAGCTGTTTGGTAATAATATTTATTATAATTCTTCAAGTTAATACAAAAACAATCCCTTAAGATTCACCCAAATTAACATTTGAAAATTTTATCAACACAAATAATCATAACCAACATCAAAGGAACCAATTACTAAGAAAGACTATTAGGTGAAGAAAAAGAAAAGCATAAGTGATTCAGCAGAAATTTGAAGAAATAATAGACAACTGTACATTAATTATACTATAGCTTAGATAGTTGTTGGCTCGAGTATGTAATCTTTTGCTAATCGATAATTCCAAAACCTCACCCAAAGTATATTTTTGTCGAGCATTTTAAACTTTCGTGGACCTACGAAAGAACAACTTTATTACCAAAATCAATCACCATCTAATTCAAGCAATCTTACTTGGAAAATTCTAGATTTTATTATGTGCAACAGCATGTACAAAAATTAAATTGTAAGATAATTTGATGATCGATGCCTTTCTTTGGGATATTGGCCATTGCTTGCAGCTTTTTTTTTTTTCTTTTCAATTTGAGCTGCAATTTCCTCAACCCCGTAATTTTATTTGAGATATTTATGCATCAATCACTAATATTGACCCCTCTCATCTTACCCAAAAAAAAAATATTGACCCTTCTCAAAATTTTCTAAATATTGTATTTCATTCTATTTATTATAATATATATATTTATTGTAATGATGACTGGCAACGTTATTATGGCTTGTTGTAGAGCTCGATGCGCCAAGGTATTTGAGGAGTCACTTAAGTCTCTGGTGAACTTGTCCCATTAGACAGAGAAAATTAGACCGCTT
The DNA here is from genome assembly GCA_947857235.1 of Jatropha podagrica. Lineage (NCBI taxonomy): Eukaryota > Viridiplantae > Streptophyta > Magnoliopsida > Malpighiales > Euphorbiaceae > Jatropha > Jatropha podagrica. Next base: position 325 of record CANUEP010129744.1, on the reverse strand, counting down.
AGGCCTCTAGTTCAGCACCTCTGAGGACTTTACTCACGTAGTAGACTGAGTATTGCAAGCATGCAATGCATGTTTCTCTTTATTATTTGTTTTTTTGTGACTTGCCGAAAAATGCAATATACAAGAATGAAATTTCAATGGTACTAATTGATTTTAATTATTTAATTGTAGATGAATGTCAGCTTCAATTGATAAGACAAGACCTTGATTATTAGAAAAAAAATAAATCTAATTAATATGGTAGATAACAATCGGGCGTTGTAACTATGCAATTTAAATTCGATCGCTAGACACAACCATCAACCATGCTTTCTTTGTAGTTCAA
>CANUEP010129670.1:0-24206 GCA_947857235.1 Jatropha podagrica | reverse complement strand
GCTAAGGAATAGATTCTTCTAAGCTTGTTTAAGCTTATTTGAGAGGTTAGTGCACTTCAATTTCTCAAGTTTTCAATTTTTAGGTTTTTGATGAATTTTTGAGAATGTGTGTGAATTGTGTGGGGAATGAGACTTTGGTTGCTTTAATGTGATTACTCTTATTTAGTAAGCATGGTAGGTTGGTTAAATGGGAAGGGAAATACCTCCTTCGCCATTAACTAAGAGTGGCTGAACCACTCACGGTGAAGGACACCTTGTGTCCTTTGATTTTTATGCTAAATTTGAAATTGAATGAGTTTTAAGATGTGTTTTCTTATGATTTATGAAATTAATTTGGAAAGAAACCATTTCCCATTTGATTTTGGAAGAATGGTCGAACCTTAGTAAGGTGAAGGACCATTGTGTTTCTTTGATTTTTAAGCTTGATTTTGATTTAAATGAGCATATTAATAAGTGATTTGGTGATGGTTTAAGCTTCAAATTGAATTTCAATGTGTAAGTATTTTCATGACTTAAAGAAGGTTTTTGAAGTATTAAAAGAGTCTTATGATTACTTGTTTGAGGAATGGATTTAATGATTTTAAAGAGTGATTTTAAGTTGATAATTAGTACTTTTAATGGAGGCATTATGAAAGAAAGGTTTTTGCTTGAAACATGAATTCATTTTGTTGGATTTTACAAGTTGTAAGTTAAGTGGTTTTGAATTAATAAGTGCTAATTTTAAAATGTTTTTGAATAAGGAAGGGTAAATGAGAAATAAGATTTACTGTGGAAGAATGCATTTATTTTAGGCTCTACTATACATGATTGACATGTGGTATGATGAGATATATTGCGATACGTGAGCATGCTTGGGTTATTAGCCCGTATTGTTTGGTGGAGTTATGATCATATGCTAGGGTTATCAGCCCTTATAAATAGGCAGACGCACTTATTATTTGTGGTAGTGCTTGCACAAGCCACGATGGTGCTTTCATAGGCCACAAATGTGTGATTGGTGGGTGGTGCTTTCATAGGCCACGGTGGCGCACGATTGTGTGATTGGTGGGTGGCGCTTTCACAGGCCACGATCGAATCTACTTACATTCATTCGACATTGGTATGAGCCTTAATATAAAAAAGGGTGAAATTTCATTTTATTATAAAGAAACCGAAAACTTATTGGTATTTGTGATATTTTCTTTTATATTAAATTTGGCATAAAATTTTAAGGTGTGAATTTCTTTATGTTGGTCGAAATTTTGGATTTTATTAGCAAGATTCAGTGTTTGATATGTATATTTCTTATTTAAGTACTTTTTTCAAAGATATTTGTGATTTATTACTTGGTTATTTTAATCTATAATTATTTAACACCATTGAGTCTTCCACTCAGTGCGTTGATTTTTATCACGCGCAGGTTGTGAGTTGTGGGTGCTATGTGAAGACCAAAGAGACAGCATCAGAGTAGAAATGTAGTTTTTGGGTAGGATATGTATATTAATGTAAATCATGGCATGTATAGACTTACAGTAACTATATTGGCTTGTAAATATTGAGAATGTAAATAATGAATTTGTGGATATATAAGTAATATTATTTGCTTTTATGTGTGGTGTATGAATGGAATTATGTATTTATATATTCTTGAATGAGTGGTGTATTAGTATATTAGAACTTAATTAAACATTTGCGACCTTTTAGAAGAGTTTGTGACTTGTTGTACTGATTTGAAGATTTGGGGTTTGGAGAAAATATATTGGAAGTGTGTTCATTTTCTTTGTTTGGCAAGTTAATTTTTAGGAGAAACTCTTGCGAAATTTTTATAGAAATTTCCTTAAACTTTATTTTTAAATTTTTAATTACTTGCCTCCTTATGAAAATCTAACCACTTCTAATATGTGATCTAAAGTTAGTAAGTGACATAAGACGGTGCTCCGGCATCGAATGTGGCATCCGCTGTCTGGTTCTCCGAGATTGGGTGACGAGTGTTACAAGCCGCACCTTTGACATCCGCTCCTCCTGTTGCCCAGCCCGAGGCCTCTTCATTTTTGGTATCTCGCACGGAAAGTTTAAAGGGCAAGCTTGAATCCCTTACATCCACGGTCATCGAGATCCACACCGTACTGCATGCCGTTGCGCGTCATTTGAGGTAATCTTAGCCCCTGCCCTTCGCTTAGCCACACATCTACCTCCTCCACAGGAAAGCTTTCTTTCCCTTTTCTCTCATCTTTCGTATTCTTTTTGAAAATTGAGCTTCCCTTTGTGTTGTTGATGATTCCACATTAGGGACAATTTGAGGAGTTAGTGTGGGGGAGGATGTGCTTTCGGAAGTGCTTGTCTGTGATTTATTTATTTTTCCAACTTATTTTTGAATGATTCATCACTTACTTAGTATTATCCAACTAATTCCATGGGAATTTATGCTGTTTGCTTTGTATATATAAAATTTTTGCAAATTTCCTTCTTGTCTTGAAGTGTGATTGATTTCCTCATTTAAGCTCATGGGAAGCATTCTTTGCTCTTTAACTAGTTTCTTTTGCATTAAATTGGCTCTTTGGAATTTTAGCCAAATAATAATAGTTTTTATTGTGATCTTCTATCTTCCCAATATCGTAAATAGCATCCCTTAGTCACTCTATTTTTGTGCAAATCATTTAGACTTCATCAATAGGTGAAACTTTAAATTACTTGTGCTTAATTCATTGTTGTGCACATTTTAAAATTTTGTTTAACTTGTCTGAAGTGCTACTTTTGCATGTTTGGATGTATGATTTGGAAGGATGGAGGGTGCAAATTGCGCAAAACGATGTAAAAGGTGAGGAATAAAAGAGAACGAAAAAAACAGTAATGCACATGAGTTCTCTAAAAGTTGCAAAAAAATAGAAGAAAACAAAAGAAAAATAAAAAAAACAAAAGAAAAATATTTTTGGAACAAATAAATGAAAAATGATGAGTGGAGAAGGCACCTTCCTTCCCTTTGAAAAAAATGACACCACGTCCTAAAGTATTATACTTTAGTAGGTTAACCTTATGTTTTGATATGTGAAAACTTAAATTCTGATGGAACTTAATAAGTTGTGTGTGTAAATTTTTAAGTTTTTATGTTTTGTACTTAATGGGATGTCTTAAGGTTACTGTGTATTGGTATGGTGTTGATGAAATAAAAAATGATGATTATTACCTTGTCTTTCTTTCCAAAGTTTCAATATTTTGTCAAAAGAGTGCTGTTGCGGGGTGAAGTGTGTTTCTTTGTGAGATTGATTGAAACTTTGGTCATGCTTGAGGATAAGCATGAAATAAGTATGAGGGAATTTGATAGCTTGTAAATTAAGCATAAAATGTTATACATTTGATTATTGTTTATGGGTGATTCTTGGCTTAAATGAAGACTTTTCACTTGGTTTTCATATTTTCCATAGGGAATGCTACATTTGGCGGAAAGGAAGCTATTGAGGTTAATTTTATGAAGTTTCGATGAAGCTATCAAATTGGTGCTAAGTCTTTCAAAATGCTTCTGGAAGTCTACAGTTAGCGCTTGGGCAAGCACAAGGAGAGACCAGTCTAGGAGAGAGAATAGCTACTGGAAGTATTGTAATAGCACTTGGGCAAGCACTATGTAGCCAGCCCGCAAGAAAGAGAAATGCTTTTGGAAGTTTTGTAATAGCGCTTGGCCAAGCGCTAAAGAGCTGCGATCTGGATTTTGACAAATCTTACCAGACGCGAGGAAATCTTTTAAGTGCAAGCTGGTCTGATTTTTTAGGAATTTTACAGATAATTAAATATTATAGATTTATTTTAAAAATATATTTCTTTAGTTTTAGGGATTTCTTATTCTCATATATATTTTGAAGGTTTGTAAAAGGGGATCTTCTCCTCTTTCTCTAGACTTTCATTTCTACGCTTAAAATAAAATACTAGATCTATTTTTATTTCTTCGTGTTCTTCACAGCCATGAGCGGCTAAGCTCAATATTTTCAGTCAAGGGTTGAATTCAAGCAGAGATTCTTCGCAATCGTGAGATCTAAACGCAATAAGTATACTCTTCAAATTTTATTGGCTTTTGTGTGTTTTCTGAGTTTATGAGAAATCTCATCTCTAGTGTTTTCTTATTGTTTGTTCAATAAGGGCCCATTGTTCAATAATAGGAAAGCATATAGCTATCAATAAGGTTGAGATTCGTATTATCTAACTAAATTGAATAAGTGGCAAATAATATAATTTAATTGCGTCCAAGCCTTCGAATTATATTATGGAAACCCACAATCTATTTTAAATAAACCATGCTCGTGAGTTCGTTGAATAGGGCAAGGTCTTTCTAATTTGTACTACTGTTAGTAAATTAAATTCTATCGCCTGTTTAGGGTTGTTCACTAATTATGGATTATTCTAGCGCTTTATCTGTGTAATCTAATATTACGGAAAGATTTTTTGGAGGCGCTTGTCCAAAGATCATAACCTGTTAGTCTTTTAGTTTTTAAAATTATCTTTGTATCAGTAATCAATCAAGAGAATCCCGTGCTGTGAATTGTCCTTGGCTAAATCATCTCCTCTATTGGTATTTAATTATTTTATTTATCGCTTTCTGTTACTTAGTTATTTTCAATTGCTATTTGAGCAAACCCCCCCCCCCCCTTTTTTATTTATTTGTCTTTATAAACTAGTTTCGAATGAAAAATCAGGTTTTATTGGTCTCTAGGGTTCGACCCTTCTTTCCCTATCTACAATTTATCTATATTAGGAAACCAAAAATTATTTTTAGTGGCTTCGACACCCATCACTCTGTGCACGCCGACCTTATCTTGATAGGGTAGGATTTTTGTTCTTTTGACTTTTGATTTGACTCGGCCCGTATTTTTTTTTTTTGTGAGGGCTTCGAGACAGGACGCTGACCCATGATATATATAGAGGATTTGGTTGACACACTTTTCAAATTTTTGACACTCTGGATAGTGGACATACAGATGGTTGACATAGATACATAGGTGAAAGAGATAGATACCTAAGTGATAAGGCTTTTACGATTTTCTTTTTACATAAATTGTATTGATTTGAGATATGTAGAAATTGAATCATTTTGACACTTTTTAGAAAAAGAAGTTTAGTTTTATCCTTTGTGAGATTACCGCTTACGGGCTTTCATTTTTGCATAAGCTGCCCTTTTTGGTTTTCAACTTGGTAGGCTGCCATAACTTTTGCCTAACCTCCCCTTGCAGGTTTTCAACTTAGCAGGCTCTTGATTTTGCCTAGGCAGCTTGCCCTTGCCGGTTTTCAACTTAACTCATTCTATTGTTATTTTTTATTTTTTTATTGATTTTTTTCATTGGTGAGGAAGATATGGCATTTTCATGAGAAGAAGAATAAAATTTATTTTTATTATTATTGTGATCGCACCCATAGGTTGGGCTACCTACCTATCCGGTGCCTTGGGAACATATTTTTAAGAGTCAGGTCACCGTAGGTTAGCTTAATAGTGACATAAGGGACCAATATTTCTAGTGCTAATGCCTGAATGCATTCACGCAAAGTATCTTTTGAGTTGATCCAACTTGCATAGATTGATGAATTCATTGCCATCTATGTCGGATAAGATGACACTGCCTTCGGAGAGAATTTTCTTCAGTATGTAGGGGTCTACCCAGTCTGGCCTGAATTTACCTTGAGAATCTTGGATAGGAGCTTTGATTTCCCTAAGTATAAGACAACCTTCTTCGAGCTTCCGATCTCGGACTCTCTTATTGAAGTGTTTAGCTATTCTCGGTTGGCAGCTCTAAATCTGATTAAGAGTTTCTAGCATTTTTTTCATTAATAGCATTTAACTGGTTGTGATAATTCTAGACCCATTCTGCCTCAGGTAGCTGACTTTCTCTCATAACCCTAGCTGATTTGATCTGTACTTTAATATGGAGGACTGCTTCCATCCCGTATACAAGTAAGTAAGATGTTGTATTGGCTGGCATTCTCATGGAGGTTCTGTATTCCTATAAGGCAAAGGGCAAATATTCATGCCAATTTCTGTAATTGTAAATCATCGTCTGGAGGATGTTCTTAATAGACTTGTTCACTGCTTTGATCGCTCCATTGGTCTGGGATGTGTAGGGTGAGGAGCGATGGTGCTAGATTTTGTATTTTGTCATTCGTACAAAGACTTTTTTTTATAAATGAGACCCAATCTCAAAAGGAACTCTGTATCTACAAATGATGCTTGTCTAGATGAACTGAGCTACTTTTCGAAGTTTAAAAGATGATAAGAGGTAGCTTCTATCCACTTGATAAAGTACTTGATGGCTACCAAGATGTAATCATGCTGATTAGAGGACTTAGGAGTGATTTTGCCAATCACGTCAATTCCCGGAGTTGCAAAGGGCCATGCCGTAGCGATGGGGTGAAGAGCTATTGGGGGCAATTTTTAGAGTTTGGCATAAATCTGGCGTTTATAACATTTATGTACAAACTTGACATAGTTTGATCGCATGGTGAGCCAATAACAACCTCGATTGGTGATCTTACAAGCTAGAGCCTGTTGACCATAATTTTAGAACTAGGCTTTAGGAAATTTCGCTACTATTCCAACAACACGAGAATCAACTCAATCAAACGTCGTCTGGACCTCAAATGGACTCCTGGAAGCCTGAAAACCCAGAAACCAAAGGAGATGAGCATTTTGGTAATTAGCCAGGATTGGCACTAACTACCCCAGCGGCAACGCTGATTAGCCCAACGTCGACACCCTCCTCCGACGCCGATCAAGAGGTCTCCGACACCGATAAGGAGGTGGCCGGCACCGACTAGGCTAGCTCAGCCACCCTCTTTACCTATAAAAGGCACACTCCCCCCTCACTTCGTACACCTCTTGTTGCTTGATCGAGCGCTTCTCAAGCATCAACGACCATTACTCTCACTTTTAAGATTCTACTACCACAAAGTCTAACTTTGCTAATCTTCCTTAGGTGAGTTTAAAGCCCGACTTGGCTCTCAAAAGTCGATCCTTTTGACTTTCAATCACACTTTGACCTTCCTTAGGTTAAAGCTACTAGTTAGTGATTTATTATTAATTAAATCTAGCGATTGATTAATAATTCATCATCTAACAATATTATATAAGACTATAATATGAGTCCTCGCATCCTACCTTAGCTTATATTTGGAGGAAGACTCGACCTCTTTAGTTGATAACTTACCGTGGATCTCCGATCCGGCCGCATCACAAGCATGAAGGTATAATCACTCAAGCTCAGACCTTTATTAATTAAGCGCAGTCCATCCGACAAATTATCAACTGTCAAAGCCCGGTCCGTCTGACACCATGCATGCTTTAATCTCGATCCATCTGACAAACTAAGCTCGGTCTGTCTAGCAAAACCACAAAACCAATTTTCAAAGTAAGCCTAGAATCAGCCGACAAACTAGTAAGCTCACTCCAAGAGTGGCACTCTCAAAACCCTATCATCCTAATTAATGGTAGAACTTCATGCGCCCTGATCCTCATACGAACAAGATATGAAGGCATACCTCTAGATTTTAGCCTAGGTGGTAGGGCCCTGATCGAACTGATCGGTTAGGACATAGGGGATTGTGTTGCATGACTTAGAATCCTCGATAACGAGGCTAGAGTTGGGCTCTCCTCCGAACTACACACATTTATTTCATTTACTTACTTTTAATGCATTATATTCCAAATATTGGCATAAATTATAAGTATGCCCATGCATCGATAAACTGACATTTATGAAAAACAACGATTTTCAATTTTCAATTAGACTCATACTTTTGATCCATACGCAATGAAGCAGAAAACCTAGTCCCCAAATCCAATTATTCGAGGCTAGTGCATTTTATCCAGTGTCACATATTTAAGGAGTCAAACACAGGTTTTTACCTTATATTTTCCCCGAAAATAAAAACAAATTAAGGTGGCAACTCTAACACCACAAATAGTCAAAATCGCTCCAAAGAGCCAACCCGACACCACTTAGGCACTAAACAAAGCCATAAAACTAATAAATTGGTGACTTGATCAATTAATCAAACAAACTAGTCACAAATAAGAATAAATCAAATAAAGTGAATGGGATTGCAGTGGGGTTCCGTCTAGTCTCGATTTCCTAGTTTCTCTATGACAAATTGACCAATGGGCCGTTAGACTTCATCCTTCAGATCTTTCCATGACGCTCGAGAGCCTAGCGACTCTATTCCACATAATAGGATAAAGTGTTTGGCGTACCAATCATTCCATTTTATACCATATGGTCAAATGACGAGGTATATACCAACTCTAGCAGATGGGACCCTCAAACCAATCCACCAAAAGCATGTAATGACCCTAGATCTGATCCTTAGGATTATATGCACCCTACATCATGAAACTATTTTGGTATAACATTCATGTACCCATACATTACATTTATGGACCAAGAGTTAAACACCAATCCAATGGTAAACAAACACCAACCCAGTGCTAACCAAACACCATCCAATGGTAACCTAAACACCATCTAGTGGTCAACCAAACACCAATCAAGTGGTAACCTAATTATCAATCCAATAGTAATCTAAACACCATCAATGATAACTTATACACCAACCAGTGGTCAAACTAAATACCGGTCTCTATCCAAAAGCCCCAAAACCAGACATGAGCACCACAAATTATTAGAAAAGCCTTATATTAGACTTGACCACCCTAGATTACTAGAAAACCTTATATCAGACCTAAGTACTCTCATTTCTTGAATTGTGAACAAAGCCCGAGTCATGCCATCAGATCTTAGCTCATGCATTGCTTCCTCCTAGCCAAAAGCCTCAAAACCTTACCTGAGCACCTCATATTATAAAAGCCTTAAAACCTGACTTGAGCATCCTAGACTATCGAAGCCTCAAGACAGACTTGAGCACCCTAAAATATTGAAAATTCTTATATCAAACCTAAGCACTCTTATTTTCCAAACCGGGGGCAATGGCCGAGTCATGCCATCAAATATTGGCTTGCACATTGCTTCCTCCTAGCCAAAAGCCTCAAAACCTGACCTGAGCACTCCAGATTACTAAAGCCTCAACACAAACTTGAGCATCCTAAAATACCAAAAAGCCTTAGATCATACCTAAGCACTCTAATTTTCCAAACTGGGGGCAATGCCCGAGTCATACCATCAGATTTTGGCTCGTGCATTGCTTCCTCTTAGCCAAAAGCCTCAAAACTTGACTTGAGCACCTCAGATTACAAAAGCCTCAAAACCTGACCTGAGCACCTCAGATTACCAAAGCCTCATACTGGAGTTGAGCACCCTCAAATTACTAGAAAGCCTTGATCGACCTAAGCACCCTCATTTCCTAAACAGTAGGCAAAGCTCGAGTCATGCCCTCAAATCTTGACTCGTGTATGGCGCCCTCCTATTACCCAAACCTCAAAACTGACCTGAGCACCCCAGACTACTAAAAGCCTCAAACCAAACCTGAGCACAATTCTGAGAACTTCAGCCTGCCCAAGGGTCAATTCCGAGATAGGGGCCACTTCCAATGCCACTGTTACCCAAGCTAGATAGGGGATTATTTTGCCTCTCCCGAGGTTAGGAAAATGATGGAGAAAATGGACTCCTTCAAAAAATTCCTAAAGAGCATCAAGAAGTATGAGGACCTTATTGATACACGCTCTCTCCCACTGGTTTTAGAGGCTAGGTTGCCTGCCAAGTTCAAAATGTCTACCATGGACAAGTTTGATGACACCACATCCCCCAAGACTCACCTAAAAATGTATGTGGGTTCCCTCACACCTCTCGGTGTAAACAATGAGCTCCTGGCTCAATTATTCTAGCAATCTCTTACCGGTGCCACCCTGCGCTGGTTTGCTGCCTTGGACAATGCCAAGAAGACATGGGATGAGATCTGTAATGCCTTCAACCAATAGTACCATTACAATGTGGGGGTTGACATTACTCGAAGGGACCTAGAGATGACCAAATAGGGGACCTAAGAATCTTTCTCTTTATTCCTCACAAGATGGAGAGGTAAAGCTGCCTAGATGCTTAATTGTCCCTCTGAACCAAAACAAATTGATATCGTCGTCAAGAACTTGCTCCCCTCTTAACAGAGTCATTTAAGGACCCAGTACCTTCCGGACTTCCGATCTCTCATTGCCACTGTAACCAAAATAGAAGACTTGATCCGGTCAGGCTACATTAAAGAGGATCAAGCTTCTTCCTCCAGATATAAGAAGCCACAAGCCAATTATCACGCAGTTCCTCCCGTCCCTCAGAAAGGTGGTGAGGTTGCCAATCTAACTAGTCAAAGACAACCTCCTCCTGTACCCAGACCAGTTGCTCGAACAGACAGATGCAACTTCACAAATCTTAGGGTTCCTCTTTTTAATTCATCTTTCAAAAGGCTATGGATGACAAGCTAATATAGCCCCTGGAACCTAAACCTCTACCAAATCTTGTCCTAAAACACTAAAACCAAAACTCTTGCTCTTTCCATCAAGGACTAGGCACAAGATTGATGATTGTAAGACCCTGAGACACAAGCAGAGAGCAGTCAGATACTTCCAATTCTACCTAGACCGAACATAAACACCAACCCACTCCTTCATCACTAGAACAACATCTATATGATCCACCAAGAGCCAAATTTTGACTTAGCCTCTCTGATCCACCCCATCATGGACAACTCATGCTGTGTTATAGACCTGATTAATGTACTTAAGGAAATCAACGCTATCACTCGAAGCGGGAGACAATACCCATCTCCTCCCCTTGAAGCCCTACCTAATCTAGCTACCTTAGCCAAAGACGTGCCCAGTTCCGATTCTAAACCCTAGCTTAAGAACTTAATCTTGAAACAGCTAAAGAAAACCAAAGCCAACATCTCCACATGGGGGTAGATTCAGTGTTCCTTTATAGACCGCCAAGCTCTGGTTAAAGCCATGAATCAGTGCCGGACAATCGCTGATATTACTCTAGAAGCTTTGGTGGCATCCATCACAAGGAATCCTTTTGCATTGGCTCTTTATTTTTCTAATCATGATATCCTTGCTAGAGGAGATCATAACCATGCTTTATACATCACAGTCAATGCCGAGGGTAAGACAGTACCTATGGTTTTGGTAAACAATGGGTCAGCACTAAATGTCTGTCCTCTAAAGTGGCCAGTTGCATGGGTCTAACTACTAAAGATTTTATGCCTTCCAATCAGATAGTGAGGGCATATGATAACACCAAGTGAGAAGTATTGGGCTTAGCCAATCTAGAGGTCACAATCTGGCCCGCAGTCATGACTGTCGCCTTCTAGGTAATGGATGTCCCGGCTTGCTTCAATCTCCTTTTGGGAAGGCCATGGATCCATAACACAAAAGCAATAGCCTCCTCCTTGCATCAAAAATTAAAGTTCCCTCACTGAAATGCTGTGGTAACAATTAAAGGGGACTTAACAAGAAAATAAGAGATTCCTTCTTTGGCCCCGTTGGTAGAAATAGAACATGAACCAACAATCTAATTGTTGTTAGGGTTCTCCTTCAATTCAATTCAGTTCATCGAAGCAGAACTAGGAAAAGAGATCCTTCCAATGGATTTTGACCCCCATGTTTACTCCCTTGTGGCTAACATGTTGAGAGCCTATGCATGATTACTGACCGAGTAGAAGCAAACCCCACAAACCCCATATAACCCATCCAAACACCTTTGCAAAATTAGTACCTGGAAGATTGCGTAAAGCAGTCCACCTTCATTCTACCTGAACTTGAACCTGAGTCATTAACCGAACTTGAGTCAGAGTCTAGTTCAGAGTCTTTTGAGTCCTCTAAGTCTTCTTTGTCTTCCCTGTCTGAATTAGGGAATCTCTTTGTTGAGCTCAATGTAACTACCGATCATGGCACTTTCATTAATATTAAAAAGTTTCGGTTTATTATTACCCTTTCTCTACCCTAATTGAGATTGCTGACAAATCAAAAAATGATAAAGAAAAACAAATAAAAAGAATAAAAGAACAAATAAACATTGGCACAAAAAATGAACCAAAGCATACATTTATTGTGCATGAATGTGATTATAAACAGCGGTAACAGAGCTCATCAGGGAGTACTTAGATTGTTTCGCTTGGACAACCAGTTATATGACAAGTATAGATTCAGACATTACCATTCATAAGATTCCTATCACATCAAGCCAGTAAAATAAAAACTCTGAAAATATAAACTGGAGATCTCTCTAAGAATCAAAGAGGAAATAGCGGGTTATTGGAAAACAACTTCATTGAAGTCATTGACTATGCAACATGGTTGGCCAACATAGTACCGATTCTCAAGAAGGATGGCAAGATCAGAATTAACGTCAAGTATTGGGATTTGAACAAGGCTTGTCCTAAGGATGACTTTCCTACCACATATCGACCTACTTGTCGATAGAATGGCAGGTTACAATGTGATTTTAGTCATAAATCTCCATGTAGGGTATAATCAAATACCAATCAATCAACCAGCTAAGCCGAAGACTTCATTCATCATAAAATGGGGTAACTTTTGCTACAGAATGATGTTATTTGGTCCGAAGTACCCATGCCACTTATCAGAGGATGGCCACCACAATCTTCCATGACTTAATGCATAAGAATGTAGAGGTGTATGTTGATGACATGGTTGTCCCCACCCGGGACGGGCTAAGCCACCTAATTTCCCTTAAGCAGTTCTTCTCCAGACTTCGACAATACAATATAAAGCTCAACCCCAGTAAATGCCTCTTCGGAGCTCCATCCAATATCTTCTAGGCTACATGGTATCCAAGAGAGGGATTAAGATTGACCCTTCAAAGTCCAAAGCCATCATCGTGATGCAACCTCCTAAGACAGAAAAGGAGATCATGGGGTTCTTAGGCCACCTTCAGTACATCGATCAATTTGTCTCACAGTTAGTAGACACCTGTGGGCCGATCTTCAAGAAGCTAAATGCTCTAAAAACTTGGGATGACCAATTCCAGAAAGCCTTTGAATGAATCAAACCATATCTACTCAATCCTCTGGTTCTCCAACCTCCTACATTTGGGAAGCCACTCCTCCTCTATTTATCAGTGACAGACGAAGCCATCAGGGATACGCTAGCACAAGAAGCATCATACTCTTGCAAAAAGAACATCATTTACTACCTGAGTAACCGTATGCTAGAAACAGAATTGACCTGCAGCAAGATCGAATAGCTCTGCCTAGCCTTGATATGGGTTTGCATCAAGCTCCAGCATTACCTCTACTCCTACACTACTCACATCATTGCTGACCAGAGTCCCTTGAAATTTGTTATGGAGAGGCCGATTCTGGCTAGTAAGATGGCTAAATGGGCTATCATCTTTACAACATTTGATATGAAGTTTACAAAGAAAGCAATCAAAGGTAGTGTGACAGCAGATCACCTAGCTGCGTCTCCCGGTGATGCCAATGTAATAAACATCAAGTTTCCAAACGAGGACATTTTGCAGATTTAGATAGATTGATGGAAGATGTACTTTGACGAGACCACCAACCATTAGGATCGGCATTGTTATAGTAACTCCAAATGGGGAACGACTACCCTTTAGCATGAAGTTGACATTTCAAGTCACTAATAATGAAGCAGAATATGAAGCTCGTGTTGTCGAATTAGAAGCAGCTCTGAGTATTTAGATCAAAAGCCTAAAGGTCTGTAGAGACTCCATCTTGATAGTCTCTCATGCACTGAAGAAATGGAGGATCAAAGAACAGTGTTTGATCCCATATCTCCAACGGCTAAATTAGCTAGCTCAACAATCCAAAGAATTATCATTTCATTACATGCCCCAGGCTAAGAATTAGTTTGCTGATGCACTAGCAATACTTGCCTCCATGGTTGATGTCAGCCCTAACATGGTCATCAAGCCCCTGAAAATTCAGATTCGCTAGTAGCTAGTTTATTATTATAATCTTCAACTTGCCGATGGTAAGCCTTAGTATTGGGATATTCAAACTTGGTTGGAAAAGCAAGAATACCCTGAGGGTGCCTTTAAGTTTGACAAGAGGACCCTCCAAGAATTATCAAAGAGCTACCTCTGCAAGGATGGTATTCTATGCAAATGGACATTGAATCAGGCACATGTTAGGTGCTTAATCAAAGAAAAAGCTCAACAGATTATGGATTGAATACATGGCAAAGAAGAAGGTACGCACATAAATTGAATGACTCTGGCCCATAAGATCACCAATTAGTATTATTGGCTTACCATATAATTAGATTGTGCCAAATTTTTTCAAACTTATCATGAATGCAAGATTTATGCCATGCTCCAAAAATTCCCCTTGATGGCTCTTCATCCTATCACTACACCATGGCCCTTTGCGACTTGGCGAATCGATGTGATTAGCAAAATCACTCCTAAGTCCACTAATCAGCATGTGTACATCCTGTTCGTCATTGACTACTTAACAAAGTGGGTAGACGCTACCTCCTATCATGTTTTGAACTCTAAACAAGTAGCTCAGTTCATTTGGACAAACATTATATGTCGATATGGAGTTTCCTTTGAGATCAAAACAGATAATGCGTCTCACGTCCAGAAAGAAGTCTCTATCATGATGACTAAGTACAAAATCCAACACCATCGCAATTGAAGCAGCAAATAAGTCCATCAAGAACATCCTCCAAAAGATGACTCATAATTACAGAAGTTGGCATGAATAGCTACCTTTTGCTTTATGAGGATACAGAACCTCCATTAGAATGCCAACTAGGACAACACCTTACTCACTTATATACGGATGGAAGTAGTCCTCTCTATCAAAATTCAAAATAGATCAGCTAGGACCATGAGAGAAAACCTGCCAACCAAAATAGAATGGGTCCAGAATTATCATAACCAGTTGAATGCTATCGATGAGAAAATGCTAGAAGCTCTTAATCAGATTCAAAGCTACTAATAGAGAATAGCTAGGCACTTCAACAAGAGAATTCGGGATCGAAAAATTGAAGAGGGTTGTCTTGTACTCAATGAAATCAGAGCTCTTGTGTAGGAACCTTAAGGTAAATTTAGGCAAAATTGGGTAGGCCCATACATACAGAAGAAAATCCTCTCCGGAGGTGGCGTCATGTTCTCCAACATAGATGGCAACGAGTTCACAAATCCATGCAACTTGGATCAACTCAAAAGATACATTATGTGAATGCATTCAGGCATTAACACCAAAAATACTACTCCCCTATGTCATCATTGAACTATGGTGACCTAACTCCCGAAAATATATTCCTAAAGTACGTGATACATAGGTAGCCCAATCTGTGGGTATGGTCACAACAATAATAGAAATACAATTTTGCTTTTCTTCTCATGAAAATTTTAGATTTTCTGTGCCAATATGAAAAAAGCCAAAAAAAAAAAAAAACAAATGAGCTAAGTTGAAAACCTACAAGGACAGGCGACTTAGGCAAATTTAGAGGCCCACTAAATTGAAAACCTAAAAAGGGCAGCTTACGCAAAAGTTAGGACAGTCTGCTAGGTCGAAAATCTAGAAAGAGCAGCTTAGGCAACAATTAAGGCCTATAAGCAATAATCTCATAAAGGATAAAACTGATTCTCCTTTCCAAAAGTGTCAAAATGATTCCCTTTTTTTACATATCTCAAATCAGTACAAGCTATGTAAAAAGACAAGCATAAGAATCCTATCACTCAACCACCTATGTCAGTTGTCTGTCCATATGTGTCAATTGTCTGCATATTTACTATCTAGAGTGTCAAAAACCAAAAGTGTGTCAACTGAACTCTCTATACATCATGGGTTAGTGTCCTATCTCAAAGCCCTAAAAAAAATATAGGCTAAGTAAAAAAAAAACAACAAAAACCCTACCCTATCAACATAAGGTCAGCATGCACCGAGAGACTAGGCGAACCGTCTGCACTGCCTTGAAAGCGTCTCCCTAAAGTCATCATAATCCTCTAAGTCAACCTATTTAGTAGAGTCTAAGGGCATCTCAGTCACTGCCCAGAGTCAAGCATCCATCTCCCGAGTCAGAGTTGCTCTACACTCTCTCTCTTCCAGTCACCATGCTCAGCAACCCAACAAGCCTTATAAGCAGTAGTCCAACCCCAGAAACTCTAGCCTCAACCACATCAGTCCCTCTCAACTAGCTACCCAGTATAGCCATAGTAATTTGAGGAGATATCAATATATCTCGAAAAAGAGCTCCTGTTGGCGACAATCCCTAAATGTGCCTAATCTATCTCATCAGCCTAGAATCAGGATAAAAAGTGACGCTCTCCATGCCAAGCAGATAAGCCATTCGATATCCAGCTACCAAACCAGAAACTAGATAATCTCATATCAATCACACCTCCATAAAATCTGATATTGCCTCAATGCTACTAACCATCGCAATCACTCATCCTTTGACCCGAGTCTCACCACGACTCATCTAGATCAGTACTATGATGGCTCATATGGGCGATGTCGTGGTGGCTTAACTACCCTCAAATGATCTCTTACCCAGACCTACTAAGTCAGACATTGCACTGACGCATAAAAGAAATAGGCATTTATATTCAGTACTCCTTTACCCAAATAGATTCAACGGTAACATAAGTAAAATAGTTCAAGTCTCTTCCCAAAGCATGCAAGACCTAACCTTGGCCCCCAATGCTTAGACCCTCAAACAGGCATCCATATGCACCCAAAGCCTAAGCCTTTTCTCAAAAAGCACCCTACCTAAAGCATAACAAAAGTTAGTTTGAGAATGCTTACTTGAAGCAGGATCCGACTAGTTGCCAAATCCCCTCTACCCTGTAAGCTCGGTCAAGGCTTAGGATAGTCTCTGCCAAAGCCATACTAACAATCCCGACACCTCGCTCCATCTCAAGGACCAAGTCTACCGCCCTCAAATCCCCACAACCTACTGAACTAGTCAGTATACCAGTGTTCACTAAGCAGAAAACCAAAGCCTAAGTCTTGAACCTCTAGTGCTCTAAGTCAATAAACCCGAGTAGATCCAGATACCGCTCCACTAACCCAAAAAAATCTACGCAATCTTCTACTACTGGCTCCCTAGCTTCTACCACAGAGGGACTTAGCATACTCATAAAGATCTTGAAAAGCTAGTTCCAATCAAGCAGCCACCGAAGCCCTCTCAGAATCACTGTCCAATAAAAATGCAAACTCCTCATATGTCGGACACAACTTCTCAAAATGTGTACCAAACTAAAAAAACATGAGTTTGTGGATCCCACAGGTGCAGACATGCATCCAAAAAAGCCCCTCATCATCACCAAAGAAGCCATACGTACCAGCTTAAATTAATTTTCTCAACCTTCGTTAGTCTCTTGGTCCACCTTCACATGCTATAATTGAAGAACGAGTCCATTTTTAGGCAAAGTGTGTGAAAATTTAGCAAAATTGGGCCCCAAAGCACAAAACGATAACATTTTAAAGCCATAAATGAGGTACTTATAGGCTTTCAACCACCGCCATCTAGGATGCGTCTATGCCGATCAGGAATTACACAGCACCAGTCAACCCTAAAACGACGTTGTTCTGACTTGCACAAGGTGTCAAAATGGCACCATTTTGGAGAACAATGGCACCGATTTTAGGCTGTCTAGCATCGACATTCTTTGAGTATGAACATTTGCATAACGAGCTTGATTCTCTCTATGAGCCCCTCGCAGGTATCGTGGGCTAGACCCGTTGTTGCAAATGCCCTACCAAATGGCCCCATTGGTCGATTTATAATGAAAAAAATTGGAAAACATTTGACACTCGTCGAAACCCTACTGTGGTCCTTTCCCAATTCATTTTTTAAAGTTAGCCTTGTATGCGGCTAGGTCATTTTATTAATTGATCTGATTATCAGTTTTTCCAATTTTAAGGCTCTACTTAGTGCTTAAGTGGTATCTAGTTGGCTCTTTGGAGTGCTTTGATTGTGTGGTGTGTGAGAATCGTCACCTTACTTTATTTTTGTTTTCGAAGAAAATATAAGGTAAAACCCTCGTGATTGACTCTTTTATGTGTGTCACAAGGGTTAAAATGCACTAGCCTTAAATCATTGGGCTCGGGAACTAGGTTTTCAGTTTCATTGTGTGGATCAATAATTTAGGTTCAAGTCAAAAATCAAAATAATTGCTTTGCATGAATGTCAGATTATCGATGTATGGCCATACTCATAATGCTTGCCAATATCAGAAATATAGTGCATTAAAAGTAAGCAGACATAAAGTTGAGTATTTCAGAGGGGAGCCCAACTCTAGCCTCATTATCAAGGAGTTCTAAGTCGTGCAACACATTCCAATAAGTCCCAACCGGTTAGTTCAATCGAGGCCTGCTACCTAGGCTGAATCCGTAAGTATGCCCTTTGTACCTTGTTTGTATGAGGATCAGGGCACATGAAGTTCTACCACCGATCAAGGTGGTAGGTTTTTGAAGGTGCCAATCTTAGAGTTGGCTTACTGGGGTGCCAACTGATTTTGGGCTTAGTTTTGAAAATTGGTTTTGATTTTGCCTGCTGGACAGGGCCTAGTTTGTCAAACGGACCAAGCATAAAGCATGCATAGTGCTGGTTGGACCAAGCTTAACAGTTGGTAAGATACCGAATAGACTGGCCTCAATTGACAAAGTTTGAGTTGAGTGATAATACCCTAGTGACACAGCCTGAACGCAACTCCATGGTGTGTTATTGACCAAGGAGGTCGATTCTTCCTCCAATATAAGCTAAGGTAAGGGCGTAAGGACCCGTATATTAGTCTTATATAATAATATTAAATGCTAAATTATTAATCAATTGCTAGATTTGATTAATAATTAATCACCTAACTAGTAGCTTTGGCCTAAGGAAGGTCAAAGTGTAAGTGAAAGACGAAAGGATAGACTTTTAATAATTAAGTCGGGCTTTAAACTCAATTATGGAAGATGAGCAAAGTGGGACTCTTGGTAGTAGAATCGTATCAAAGAAAATGAGAGTCGTTAATGCTTGAGAAGCGTTTGATCAAGCAATAAGAGATGTGTGAAAGTGAGGGGGCATGTGCTTTTAAAAGTAAGGGGGTGGCAGAGCCAACCTAGTTGGCGCCAACAAACCCTAAATTGATGTTAAAAACATCTTTTCTGGCTCTGATAGGGAGCCCCGGTAGCAACCTCGTCGACGCCGCCGCTGGGCTGTCCGACACCGATCAAAGCAATTTACCAGGATGCCCTACCCTTTAGTTTTTTTAGGTTTTCAGGCTTTTGGCAGTTCGTTTGAGGCACAAATGACATTCGATCGAGTTGATTCTCACACCGTTGAAATTGTGGTAAAATTTTCTTAAGCTTGCTGCTGAAATCACGGTCAATACTCTCGTAAACACTCCTCTCAAAAATTGAGTCGGACCATCAAAAATGGTATATTATGCATCATGCATATTTATTCTGCTTAACCTAACTATGATTTCCCAATTAGAACACAAGTAAATAAGGTGACCAACGCCAATCTAATAAATAAGGTGCACAGTGCCAAGCTAGACAAACACAGGGTGACCAATGCAATGCACAGTTATAAATAAGGCGATCAATGCCAAATTCATTCTAGACCAGGGCAGTCAGCACCAAGTTCATTCAAACAAGGCAATCAATGCCAAAGTCAACCAAATAAGATGACTAGTGCCAATCGAGTAAACAGGATGACCATTACTAAACAAGACGAAAACAGGGCGACCAATGCCACCAGACTCAGTGAATAAGGCAATCAATGCCAAAATCAACCAAACAAGATGACCAGTGCTAATCTAGGAACCCGGCGACTAGTGCCAATTAAGTAAACAGGACGACTAATGCCACCAGACTTAGTGAATAAGGTGATCAGTGCCAAATTCATCGAAGAATAGAGCAATCAATGCTAACTTTATAAAAAATAAGGCGACTAGTGCCAACTCAAATGCAAAGGGCAATCAGTGCCAAATTAACTCATAACAGGGCAACCAATGCTATTAGATTATTCAAAAACAGGGCGACCAGTGCCAACTCAAACACACAGGGAAAATAGTGCCACCAGACTCAGAAAAATAGGGCAACCAATGCCAAATCAACCAGACAAGGTGATCAATGCCTAAAGCAAGTACAAGACAGGCAAATTAGTGCAATATACGGGCAATCAGTATGATGTTCAAGCAATTAGTGCAATCATAAAGTCAAGCATTCAATGCAAACAAAAAAAATAAGTAGAGTAGACATCCATAAAATAAATGATTTTATAAATGTTCGGTGCTCAAGTCAAGGCACACCAACCCAAAATGTACCAACATGGCGACCAGCGCCAAAAAACATACATAAGAGTCAAGAAAGTCCTACTGCCTATGCTTCCTTGTTCGTTCCTCTCCCCCTGTTGACCTTAGGTTGGCTATTCTCTCGTGGGTAAGGGAATCAAAAAGTGCCCCTCGAAGACATCCCACGACCACTAAGATCTCATGGGCCCACTCAATGTTTGGCTGTAAGTAAACACAGAAAAGAGTTAGTAACGGATATCAAGATTTTACTTGAAAAATAAACACAAAGGAAGGAGGAGAATTTATCGGCATGTCAATAGGATATGCCAGCCAACTATCAGGCACACCCTTCGGCACTGTGTAGTAAGTGGTCCTCCCTGAGTCAAAATATGGGACTCTCTCTTGTGATTCTAGCCTCAAGCAAAGGGGGATGTTGCTATATTAGGGACCCTCAGATACAGGAGCATGACCAATTGAGGATGATCCTTCACTTGCAAAAGTACCAATGGAAGCCAAAGGGTGACCATTCGAACCAAATCTAGCCCCCATACCCTCTGCCACATTAAAAATGACTTTCGGGTCTATATCAAAGTCAAAATCTTCCATGGGCTCTGCACCACCACCCTGCGTCTAGGAGGATGATCTAGTCCAAGTGTCTGAAGACCGATCCAAAGGAGAATCAACTCGAGGAGCTAATATGGCTACAACCTAATCAACATAGGTGTCCCCATCAAGCAAGAAAGACTTGATCGACTCTCCCAATGCCTTCTCGTTCTAGTTCTTTATGCTAATGTTGTCTAATATGCCCGTAGGAGGTTTGGCTGGGATTTCGTACAGACCCATAATCTGATGGTAGACCCTTCACCCAAATAGTACTGCCTGATGACCTAAACCTTAAAAGGACTCGACTATGTGTCATAGTTTAGGCTCACTACAAGTTCCCCTCCAAAGGAGTATCAGGACATGTTGAAATATGCAGATCCTCACCTATAAAGAGAAGACACCCCATATGTCAAAGTTCAAACCTCAGTCCAAAGAAAGGATGCATGGACCATATAGTATATACTTGAGCTATAAACAACTCATTAAACCTCCTCATTAGAGCCAAATGGTCCTCTCAGGTATACTGCCCTATTAGAGGTATCTTGAAATGACGCATTATTGGAACCTCCAAGGGCACATCTTGAGTCAGCATAAGAGCGATGAAAGGGAAAAGGAAGAAAGCCTAGTCCTGCAAAATAAGGATCAAGGGTCCCAACATAGAATGATCAATTCAGAGAATGCACAAGCGAAAAGTGATCTAGAAAACATACCTCCAAGATATGTGCAGTGCCTCCTAATCCTGTTTGACCAAAACGACTGTACCTACTCATGTCATTATACATCATTGTCATAAAGGCGCCACCCCAGTCTTACTCTCTAAGCAGCCTCAAGTCCACTAGGGATGCTGCAAAGGAAAGGTCTATATGATCCACCCAGTCATGCGTAATTGTGCATCCCAGGATAAAAAAGAGTGAAGCACGAGTCAACCGTTCAGTATTAGCTCTGTCCCTACTTTCTTAGCTCAACTCTCTCAACTAATCACACAGAGTACTATAATGGTATGACTCACTAGCACTCAGCTCCAGAGCATAAACCTAGCAAATTTTGTGAAACGCTTAAGCAACAACATGGAGGAATCTACATCCAGTGGGCGAGAGCCAAAATGGATCCTTGTCAGAACAGTAAACTCGAAAGGTGTAAAGGTCCACTCTCCAATAGCTGTATGGAAGGTATTGGTGGTTTCCCACCATCTCTCTGCTTGTGCCCTCCATAAGGAGAAGTAGGCATGGACACTCTCCATCGTCACTAGATAGTGCAAACCAGTAGCGACTATCATCTCAATGACAGTAGGGTACCTCTGTAAAAGTCTATTTTTTTAGTCTTTTGCAGTGTCGGTAACAGTGATTTACCGGTCTGTGAATAGTACTGTCGGTTCGGAACTTAGTATTATTTCAGCCCAAAAAAATTACTATGCATATCTAATATGTTATTTAATATATTTGGAGCATGTTTGCATGATTTAGGTGGGTAGAAAATATTTCATTTTGGAGAATTAAGGCATTTAATGAATAGTATTTTCTAGTGTAGTGTATTAAGGAATAATTGAGAAATTATTTTATAGAGTTAATTTAATTAATTAGAGGAGTTAAATAATAATTAGAAGAGAATTATTTGAGCAATTTTTAGAGCCATTGAATGAGAATACCTTGACTTGGTCATGGCCCTTCATTTGGCATAAACTTAAAAAGCCAAATTTGACTTTTTCAACTAAAAAGCAACACCTTCTCTTATTCTTCTCCCTCTTCTTTCCTCCATTTTCACTCATTCTCTCTACCACTAAACGACCTCAAAGTTCATGAATTAAACCATAGATTAGTTAATACACTTTAAGAATTAAGTAGAAGAAGTAAGAATTGGTGATTAGAAGTGAAGGAATTTGGAGTTTCTACTTAAACAAGTAAGTTGTGAATTTTAAGTTTTGTGAATTACTAAGTAGAATTCAATGGTTAGGCATGTAATTGATGCATTAAATCATGCTCCATCTATTTATTCTGTTAATTTTTAATTCTAATGTAAACTTTTCCTACTTGAAGAGGTTGGTGAACCCTCTCTTAAAGGAAGGAAAAAAGCTAAAGAGTAGAGCTTTATAAGCTCCTTCAAGCTTCATGAACAGGTCAGTGCAATATTAATTCTTTTCCCCTTTCATTTTCTTCAAGTTTCAAGCTTTAGGTTCTTGAATGATTTTTGTGAAGAATGTGAATTGTGTTGGGGAATGAGAATTTGGATGCTTTATATTGATTTTCCTTGATTAATAAGCATGGAAGAATGCTTAAAAGGGAAGGAAAACATTTCCTTCCCCTTGAACCAAGAGAGGCCGAACCTCCTTAGGAGGAAGGGCCTTTGGTTTTATTTCATGTTTTCTTTTGTGTTCATTGGTTTTTAATGTGATCTTGAATGGCCTTCTTCATGATTAATGTGATTAATTTGGAAAGAAGCACTTTCATTTTGGTTTGGAAGAAGAGGCCGAACCTAGTATGGGTGAAGGATACTAAGATCCCTTTGATTTCTATGTTTTTTTATAACTTAAATGAGCTTGTCAATGAGCAATTTAATGGTGGTTAAAACCTCTCTCTTGAATTTTAATGTTTAAGCATTTTTGCAAAACTTAAAGAAAGCTTTTAAAGTGTAAAAATTAACTTGTGAAGCTAATGTGTGTTAGTAAAGTTTTTATTATTTTGAATTGAGTATTTGGACTTGAAATGTGGGGATTTGAGGAAGGGAACTTCTTCCTCTTGGTTGACCAAAAGGGGCTAAACCACCCTGGGGTGGTAAGGCATCCTTTTATTTTCTTTCAATAGTGATTTTAAGAATTTTAAAGCTATGAATATAAGAGTATTATGAAGTATGATTTTGGATTGGAACATAAGCAAGTTTTGATAAATCCTACAAGTAGTAAGTAAAGAAAATTTTCTAATGAAAAGTATTAAGTATGAAATGTTTGGTTAAGAAATTATGAATAAGAAATAAGAATATTTATAAAGGAATGGGTTTGTTTTGGGCTCTTATGTACTTTGGTTGAAATGTGATATGACATGATATGATTCGCTTATGTAAGATGAGCATGCTCGACTTTAATGCCTTTATGATATGATATGAGCTATGATCATATGCTAGGCTCTGGATGCCTTATGTTTAAGCGGACGTGCTTGTTATGTATAAGTAAGCTTAAATGTCTTTATCTTATGGTTGGCAACCTAAGGCCAAATATGTTATGATACGGAATCAAATATATTATTGTTTCTCCTAGTGTGTTTGAGCCCCAAGATTAATGAAATCAACAATGCATATGTTTTAGATGCTAAAAATAGTTTTGTAATGTTTTAACCAAAGGTAAGAAAACAAATTTTAAGTGAACTCTTTATATACACTTATGATTTTGTTAACTTATGGTTAAATTTGCATATGATTTATGTTTTAAGTATT